>JAVSBV010172955.1:0-13717 GCA_033117975.1 Parotocinclus spilosoma | reverse complement strand
AAAAAAGCAAAATTGACCAAAAACAACAAGTAAGACTAGAGCATCGCCGACTGAGTCGCTACTTGCCGACATGACGTTTTTGTCTGCGGTGTTGTGTTCACTGTTTGTGAAAGTTTCATTATAGATTGAATTCATTCAAACCCTACGATGCCACTCAAACGTTCTGCAAGTTCTAATACTAAAATAGTGTATAAATACTTAAAATAAATATAATGTCCTGGAATGTAACCCCCACGATAAACGAGGGAACACTGCGTGTATGTACATATATATATGCTGAAGAGTGTAACAGACAAAAGTAGGCTGTAGAAGAAAACTTCCTGTAAACCAATTCTGTTCAGCCGAGTTTCCACATAACAATCTATTACCTTCTCGCATTGCCCCAAATATCTTTTTACAAGCAAAATCTGTAATGCTTGTACATCTCTATATTACACACATGCATATTTACAAACACAAACATGTCCTGGCATGAAACAGCTGTCAGTAAACTAATTGTAATAATCACAAACATTGGCTTCTGTCAATAAGTCAGAGGGATAAAGAGGAAGGGTGAGAGAAATGCATGGATTGAGACAATTAAGAAATTCTTACCACTGACATCTCTCTCAACCTATGTGTAACTACCAGAAATTCATGGCATGTGTGATTCAATGAACAATGGAAATCGGAAAAGGAACAAAATGAATAATGAGTAATCACACACACCAAAAGGTCTTTCTTTCTCTTTGTCAAGTGCCTTGGGACATTGGTAATGTGTAAAGGATTTCTTACTTTAGCAATGTTATAATAACTATGTATAACACATTGTTAACAACTGAAACCACAAATGTCAAATATAGCTTTGTCAGTCCATAACCCTCTTCATTCCAGTCTCTGTAAGTTTTAACATATTCTAGCATTTTTACCCTTTCCCCCTTCTGAATAACTGGTTTCTTGGATGCTACCCTTCCAAAAAGACCATTCCTTATAAAGCTTCTTTGAACTGTTGAAGGGTCAACTTGGCATTCCAATGATGCACTTTATGCTGCTATATTAAGTAAAATATAAATTACATTAAATACTTGCTTCTGTAGACTACAGAAGTTGTTTTTCAGTTTATTCAATGATGCATACAAATGTCCTGTATGTGTGTATTCTAATAAAGACACTAATTAAGTAATTGGACTCATGTAAGCAAACACAGTCTATATGCTTCTGTACCTACAGGGATCTCTGGATTATTAGTAGGTGAAAGTAACTCCAAATCTATTCATAAGTTAGATAACAAAACAAGATGCACGGCCACACTTTGTTGTTTCAGAATCACTGTGTCTATACATAAAGGCATGATTGACATCCTTTCAGAAATATTGCACAACAATAGAACAGCGATCAAAACGCTGATTTTTGGCATTCAAGAGACCGCTGTTTTACACAGCGATTAATGTTCATGGTTCGGATATTTTGGCATTAGATGCTTCTTTGACACATCTTAATCATTTTGCATTTCAAATTTTGTGTTAAATTATGATGCATCGTTATTCTCTTCCTCAGCATGCTGGTATTACCCAGCCACACAGGACACAGAGCAAAATCCCCTGATCTAAATTAGCACTTACACTGTTCATGTGTGTCTGTAAGATGAAAGACAGCATTAGATTTGTAAGGTAGGGTCTTTTTTAATATCTTTTTGGTCACTTATCGGCTTATTGCAGCTTCTAATTCACCAGTTTGTAGTTTGGGTTTTGAGATTATGAATGGTGCTCATACAACTAAAGTATTTTTATTCTAATTCTAATATACTGATATGTTAACATACTGCATAGCTTGTATACACAAATAGGGCTGTACAGAAAATTTATAACCAGAACGATATTTTTTATAGTCTATCGTAAGTAGCAATTCACACTCAGATGCTAACAGATCTTTAAAAATCATTAAAAATGAGCAACACAAGAAAATGAAACAACAACCAAAAAAAATTAAAACACCAGCCCTGTAAATATGACACCACCCACCTCAGAAGCCTAATTTTAAAGTCACACATTCCCACACTTGAGTGCCAACATTCATTGTCCAGCCAACAATCTCACTGTAAAAAGAAAGAAAGAAAGAATGAAAGAAAGTAAGAAAGATAGAAAGAAAGAAGTGCCAATGTTAAATGGGCAAGAACATGAGGAAAAGCAAGAAGAAAAAGAAAGTATGTGACAGAAAATAATAGAGACAAGAGTCTGAGGCAGCTCTTTTTCTGAAAACGCCCATGTGTGCAGGAACTGCAACCACAGAAAGAGGATGCGATTGCTGTTTGGTCTCACAAGCCCCCTCCTTCAGTTTTCTGGACTTCACTTAATATTACAATTCACAGTTTTTACCCACATAACACCCACTTTCATTGACTTCTACGAGAGTGCGGTCAGAATTGCTACCAAACCTTCCAAATGGTGCTACTTTGTCAATTGGCTAATGCAGGTCATTGAGGAGGGCATCCCAATGAGAGCAATGTGTGGAATTTAGAGTCAGAGAGAGATTGGTACTCTTTTTTTGTCTCAGAAAAATTGAAAAAGGGCGTCAGGAGGCCACCAGGGGAGCCTGTCCCACTTTTAACAGCTCCATGGTGGGATAACAGAAAAGGGCTTCAGGGTGGTGGGGGATACAATAGTGGATGTGACAGTTCAGTAACAAAGCACTGAAATCACAGTCTGCTGCTGACTTGGTGGTTAATACACTAAATCAAATTCGGATGCAACACACAAGAACATACACTCAAATTAGTCTACCTGAAAATAAGTCAAATTTTATTAAACACAGAAGTACAGACGTATTACTTAAATTAAGGGGGAAATCATTTCTAGCAACTTCTCTATAAGCACAATCAATTTGTCTCCACAATCATGAGCTACTCATCCATAAACCAAGCACACTCTACAACTGTAACTCTTCAATCTGATGAATATTTCATGTCCTGATGGCACTTTAAAGACAGAACTAATAAATGAAAACAAGTTGATCTCGCACATATAAAAGTCTCAGATTGAAACACACAGGCACTGTCCACATACTAAAAGCTGTTAATAATAATTGTACCACATAGAGGAGGGAGAACTGAATGTTAAACAGGCCTTGTTAACAGCACTTTAGCCCATACAGATGAACTCCCCTCTGGATTCAAATCCCTTATAATGGGCTAATGCAGATCAGAACATCATACAAAGCATTTAGAAAAAAAAATAATATGACGAGCATTATTCATTATGCTATGCATGGATAGCACCAACTCAAGTCTTGGGGCTAATGGAGTAAGATGCAAATGCAGAATGACCTCAGATAACTTCAAATTCTCTCTTTTGGTAGCTCAAGATATTTTTGTAGCTACACTGGGAAAAAAATAAGTATATAATACACTGGCGATTTTGCAGGTTTTCTCACCTACAAATAATGGTGAGGTGTGTGATTTTCATCATAAGTACACAACTGAGAGAGACAGAATTTTAAAAACATCCAGACAATAACATTGTATGATTTTAAAAACAATTAATTTATTGCACAAAATTTGTATTTGATACAATAGAAAAACATAACCTACTATTTGGGACAGAAACCTTTGTTTGTAATTACTTAGCTCAGACTGTATTTCCTGTAGTTCTTGACCACGATTTTGGCCAGCTCCTCCATAAAGACCATCTCCAGATCTTTCAGGTTTCGGAGCTGTCACTGGGCAAACTTTGAGTTTTAGCTCCCTCCAAAGATTTTCTATTGGGTCCAGGTCTGGAGACTGGCTAGGCCACTCAAATTTAAATGGTTATTTCAAAGTCACTCCTAAGTTGCCCTGGCTGTCACTTACCACTCATTGTCATCCAGCCATGACCCATCTGCAGTGCTCTTACTGAGGGAATGAGGTTGCTCTTCAAAATATTCGATACATGACCCCATCCATCCTCCCTTCAATACGGTCCACTTCTCCTGTCTTCTTTGCAGAAAAGCATCCATAAAGTATGATGTTTCCACCCCCGTGCTTTACAGTTGGGTCGGTGTTCTAACCCTTCTTCTTCCTCCAAACATGGAAAGTGGAGTTTGTACCAAAAAGCTCTATCTGACCAAATGACCTTCTTCCATGCCTCCTCTGGATCATCCAGATGGTCATTCAAAATTAAATAGGCCGGTACATAGGCCTGGAGCCCCAGGCAAAGGAAGATGAACAATTATTTTCTATTTTTGAATAACAGCAACAGTTGTTCCTTCTCACCAAGCATTTGCCTATTGTCCTGTAACTCATCCCAGTCTAGTGCAGGTCTACAATTTTGTCCCTGGTGTCCTTAGTCAGCTCTTTGGTTTTGGCCATAGTGGAGAGATGTGAGTGTAATTGATCAAGTGTGTGGACAGTTGTCTTTTATACAGGTAACAAGTTCAAACAGGTGCAATTAATACAAGTAATGAGTGAAGAATAAGGGAACTTTTTTTTAAAAAACTAAGAGGTCTGTTAGAGCCAGAATTCTTGCTGGTTGGTAGGTGATCAAATACTTATTTAATGCAATAAAATGCAAATTAAGTATTTAAAAATTCTACAATGTGATTTTGTGTTAAAATAAATGAGTCTTGAAGGCAGAAAGAGTGCAGAAATTAAGAAGATTCATACTTTTGTATTAACTTTTGTTTTAATTTTCAGTTTTTAAGTGTTTCAACTTTTATAAAGTATACCAAAATAAGTATTACTGTATTTTACAGGTCAGTACAGTACTAAATGTGTTATATTTTGTTTAATAAATATTATTGTTGAAACAACACTATTTGCAAAGTATATAAACTACTGGGTGACTACAACAATGCCTGTTCAATGTCCATTTCAATCAACATCCTTCACAAAATGTAATGTGGATGTTAAATGGCGCATACCATTTACTATTTACTATTTGGATTCAGTGTGCAAAACAGGGTTTCTTTGCATGTGATAAAATCTTTGTTAACCAATGTAATTTGGCATACTATGGCATCTAGTTGATATTAGCATTAGCATGTCAGTAAGTTATATACAGTGTTCCCTCGTTTATCATGGGGGTTACGTTCCAGGACCACCCGCGATAAACGACAATCTGCGAAGTAGGAACAGTATATTTATTTAAGTATTTATACACTATTTTAGTGTGAACCTTTCACAAACAGCGAACACAACACCGCAGACAAAAACTTGTCATGTCGGCAAGTAGTGACGGGCGATGCTCTGGACTGTGCATATTCATACTGAGTAAATACGTTATTTACTGTAAATCGTAATATTTTATGATTTATAACATTCCTTTATTGTTATAATTAATATTTTTAATATATTTTTTAATACATTTTGTGATTTTGTTAATGTAAAAGTTCAGCAAAAACCTGGAAAACAGCGAAAATATATTTTTTCCATAATATTTTTTTAAAAACCGCAATGCACCGAGTCCTGGAAAACACTGTACTATGTAACTGGAAACTGCAGCGATACCACAATGAAAAAGCAAAAATGGTTTATAGGAAAGCATCTCTTTTACAACCTGAAGTTGTCAAGTTCATGTCAAGTTCTGTCATATTAATTGGCAAGTACCAGCCCTAAATACCAATCTATAATAGAAATTTACAGCTCTTAAAACCCTTGATATTTTCTAAACCAAATGGATATTTTAGCATATTACATGATTTTAACAGATTAACCCTGTGACAAGTACAAGCCCAAATCTGCCACTAATAGTGTAATGTTAAGTGTTCATCTGGGATATTAAAATACAAAATGTTTCCAAATGTATAATGATAGTGTTGTGTTTACAAGTTATTAAGACAGATACATACTTTGGTAAAGGAAATGGCAATATAAGAAGATAGAGGTGACCTAGTTTATACCCTAGTTGTGCAAGGAAAGCCTTTTGAGTAATACTAACTGCAAAGAAAGTACACAATTTGTTATCATTGGTAAATTGGTAAAAAACTCAATTTATACATTTGATGTCACACAATTTAATTGTATCAAAAATACTAATTAAATATGACACACAAATACAAGGGCTTAAATATAATCAACCGGGCCAGCTCACTTGTGCACACAAAAAACACTAACTACAACATGTAAGAACAGTAAGGGGTACTAACAGACATTTAAACTGGCAATGATTTAGCATGCCTGCCTTTGTATAAACATCCTGTGTTTAGAACCACATGTGGTCAAAATGATCTAGAGGACTAAGCAACAACCAGGGGACTAAACACATGACTGTACGTGTGGAAGGCTGCTTAAATGTCTACTAGAAACAAGAAGGGTTTCAGTACTGCACAAGTCATTAGAACTGCTATCCAATTTATGTGGATTAAATATACTGTAACTGTTTGAGGAATGTATACACCCCCAATGGTAAAAATGGCTAATGGCAAACACCTTGGACAAGAAGACTAAATGTGAGTTTCCTGCATCACTCACCCACCAGATTTAACAAATTGGTAGTAGGTTGCAGATAAGAGTGCCTGTTAAATGATGACATGTAAATGTCTGAGTCGTGTTCTCTGATCCTTAGTGCTCTGTGCATTAATGTCTGTGATGCACACTCGCTGTGAATTGACATTAAAGCTTTACAAAAGCCAAAAATGGCAGAAGACTACTCTGATCTTTCGTTGTTCCCTTTTGCAAATCTAATAACTTTAAAATTGAGAACCAAAGAGCATGTACAAATATACATGCTATGCCCTAAACAGTTATTGAATGAATAACAAGCACAAGTGTCCAAGACTGGGTATCTAAATATCTGCCACTGTTGTGATCTGCACCTGTATTACGAAAAAACAGAACAATGAAAACACAAATTAGCTAACTATCCAGCTCATTATAAGCAATTAGCTCCCTGCTGATAACTCTCTTACTTTCCTGATCCTCTGTGCTTTGCTTTGTTTTGTGAAGCTGTTTGTGCTATATAACAGTACAACATAGCAAATAGCAGCACAAATCCTTGCACCCTGTGCTGATGGCAGCTTGCCAGTTTTGAGGGAGGGTGAGGATCCGGACACGTTGACCCTGCTAGATATTAATATTAAATAAATGTATTTATTATTTTCTCAATAAGTTGGTTTGATTGATCAATATTAGGAGATTATTTTATATTTTATTTTATATTTTATTATTAATAATAATTTTATTTATTTTATCTGGCATTCGTCCCCCATTTTCATTATCACAAAGCTGTTACATTTTCTGGCTCTGGTTTTACGGGATTGTGCAATTGAAAACCTCTCAGCTTCAGCACTTCACTGCACCTTACAAAGAATTTCATACGACAAAATTTATAGAAAATGGCATTTATGACACAAATCAGAGAGAAAAAGCTTTGTTTTCACAAATTAGGTTAGAATTTCACATTTCATTTATTTTTTATTGAAATACAACAAATAGACCTCTCGTGACTGCATGTCTCGTGACTGCTTGATAGGTACTTTAACCACACAAATTTGTCTCCTACCTGCCACCTGCACTTTAGGCTTTGTGTTTGTTTTACTGTAGCAAAAAAAAGTAACCTGAAGCACGGGAAAAAGCAGCCTTTTATTATCATTATACAATAAAATTTAGTGCAACACTCTCGAGAAAAAGTATATAAAATTGCTAATGTAAATAGATAGCTACATATTAATTGTGAAAAATACACTGCAAGTTCAGACTCAATAAGTGGCCATTTTGGCAAATATTTAAGCTTAAAGTGCTAAAATATAGCAACAATACACATTAACACTAACTAGCTACTTAATCAACTCAGCTGGCTATCATTTTAGAACCTATGTAGTTAAGTATGCAATTATTTATGCCAAAGGATGGCATGTGCACATCCCCAACCTAACCCTATATCATAGTAAGCCATCTGTAAATTAATGTTACATAAATTCCATCAGCTCAAGAACACATCGTTTTATGTGGTTTACCCCATAATTAAGCAATTCTACTTATTCTATTTTAACAAGGAAATGTTTTACACTGCAGCATTAGGTCTACCAAGAGAGTTTAAATCTTAATGTCACTCAAATCAAGTACATATGGAAGGTACAGAAATAAAGAAAGAATAGAATCTCAGTGCAGTGATATGAAGGGACAAGTATTGAGGAGAATTTAGACGTGCTTTGGTAAATTAAAAAATGGTGCTTTATTACAGGCTTTAACATTTAATACATGTTTTTACCATCAATTCTGAACTTTTCATCCATAGACTTGTCAGTTAGGTGCAAAATTGAACAAAAATGTGTAAACAAAAATTCTAATACATTAAACGTCCTCTTTCTATTACATTAAACATATTAGAAGGTAGTGTTGGTTCTGTATAACCCCAGTGACCCTGAATCAGTCAATGCTTTCAGCTTCTGTTCGTGTGGATGGAGCATGATCTCTGTCTGTGTGGGTTTTGTTTAAAACTCTAGGCCTCCCCCCTCCCATAAATAAGCAGTAGGCTGGATATAAGAAAATGGAATGCCATGGAGTAGCACTGACTGTATGGTGCATCTTCTTTTGCACCATATCAGTGTTTGTCAGTGAATGAATGAATGAATCATGCATAGTGGATTAAAACTGGAGAGTGGGGGTGAAGCTCTGGAGCGCTAAAGTGGAGGAGGGTGGGGGCGTTTTCAATTCTCAAAGGTGGAACCCTACGCACTCACACACTTACACACATGCACAGATATACACACAAATAATATTTTGTGTAGTTTGTAATCAGTACTGTAGCAGACATCTAACCTGTTATCCACCCAGCACAGCCCACAGCCGGGAGTGAGCAGTATTCGTTCACACACACTCCACCCACTCACAGACAGAGTTCAGCTGTGTGTCATGTCAGCCTGCACCCCATCTTCCTAGCCCTCTCCACACACACAAGACAACCTCAACCACCCCCATCTCCAGAACTCTCTTCTTGCTCATTTAAGACCTTGCTGAGAAACAGACTGAGAAAATTTTATTTACGGGCAACAATATAAATTACACCTGTGAACATTGATACAGACAAAACAGAGATGTACTAATCAGAGATGTTACTTAATCATGCAAAGTCAGTATTAATGGGATGGAATTTTCCATCACATGCCCTACATTGGACTGGTGTCCTGTCTAGTGTTGTTCCTGCCTTGCACCCTGTGCTGCCAGTTAGGCACCATCTTTCCCATGACCCTGTCTATGATTACGTGGAGAAGAAAATGAATTGATTTACTGAATTTGAGGTGTCTCTCTATCAGGAATATTTTCTTTGTAGAAATTATAAGGAAAGGGCATGTGACACAATGCTGTAAAACGATTCGATTCAAAGACCCCTTGTATATAGTATAATACCATATAGAAAATGAATGCAGCCTTATTTAAAATTATGTTGATTGCAATTTTGTCTAAAGAGAAGAAATCCATTTGAGGATTTGATTATGTTGTTTTTTCTTATGCAAAAGTGCAGTCAAATCACTATCCAATTTAAGAATAAATGTTCAAACTGTGAACATTCACCCTGTGGTCCCCTGTTTCTTATGGGGAATTTCCCCACTAGACACGTTACTGTATATTAAAAACCCCATGTACTTCCAGTGATGTGCTGTATACAGTAACACATGAAACTTTCTGAATTGTCCTCCTGTTATCTGTATATTTGCTAGGGTTTCACCTCTCTAATGTAAGCAGGGACTTCTTCACATGTACAACCATGTAGTTACATCTGTCTACTGTCTTACAATGGTTTTCTTTTAGCCTTAGACACAGCAATATAAAATATAAAATCCTAACCTCATAATTAATCACCCAAGAAAATGATTGTGGAAGTTGTCAGATAAAAAGCCATTTTTATTTATTTTATCATTCATATTTTTTTATAAATTTTATCATTAATTTTCCTTTTTCCTTAAGTATCATACCTACAAAATGCACCCCTAAAAGTACTAGTACCTTTATTTGAGAAACACTGCTAAAGTGTTTACTGTTGCTTGCCTGTTAATAATAAATAAACACAATGTAAACATAAACTTGAAATAGACCATTTTAAGCATTTAACATTTTAGCATAGTTTTTATGTAATTCATGTAAACCAGTTATGCTTTGCAAAAGCCTGTTTAACACATTTTCATGAATTTTATTTATGAATATTGCTCACAAAATTATTGAATGAATACACTTCAAATAGCTGGATTTGCCATTTTGCTCATGATTATTCAATTTAGTGTAGGTGTTTTATATATATTACACTTATTTGGATTGGATTACTTTATCTGGAAAACATTTGCAATTTATTTTATTTTAGTACAAATCCCAAGTTACCTTTAACCCGGAATATTTGCAAACCGGTCATGTTACAAAACATATATATATTATGTATATATTGTACATATACTTCACACCATTATTCAGCCAGCAGTGGGTGTTTTTTTTCTGTTGTTTAGTCATGGCTGTTTGAGTGTTGAGAGAATTAAATCCTCTCAACATCAAGTTCAATTTAATTGTGCAGTGACTCTTATTAAGCCTCTAAAATTACTTTGACTTTGAAATGCATTTGCTAGAAGCTCTATGACCAACAGTAGTAATTAAAAAGCATCAAAGCAAGGTGACATCTGTCTGTAAAATGACAGTGATACACTCAGTCAGACTAGAATTGTCATACAGGTAGCTAGGTAGCTAATTATGTCTGTTTTGGGGAGAAGACAGCCATGGCTGATCTGCACGGAAATCATATCACAGGGTAGCTCTTGAAAAAGAAGGAATGAACCCAGGAACCCATATTAAATTAAAGCCATCCAAGTACATCCCACCGATGTATTAATAATTGTATGATGTGTGGTTTACATGCATAATGTCTGATTTGACTGCATTTAAGTCTGCTTTCTTGTGTCTTGAGTGAATGAAAAATCACTATACCACTATACCTATACCTAAGCACCTCTATATATTTAACCTCTCATTGTTCAATGCTGCCTACATACACATACGCAGTGGCTAGGTTCTCATTCTCACCTAACCATACACACACATATACATAAACATGATAAACTGATATGTCTTATACAAGACTATGTCTGTAAACAGCACAAAATTAATTCAGAATATTTTATAAGAAAACAGTTTTTGAATGTTTGTGTTGGGTGAGGACTGACATGTCTTAACGATTAATTCTGCAACTGGTTTCCGGATTTGCAAAACCAGATGGCATAAACTACAATATCAAGTATCAGCTGTATTAAAGCATTGTGTTGTGTTTCAGACACTAAGATTTTGTTGTGCAAGGGAATTTTGAACTGCAAGGACTAATATCTTCAATCAACAACATTGTGGGGCTACAACCAATGCCATTATTTTTCAACATTACTTTTATACAGGTATAAAAAGGAGTAGCACATCAGAGCTTATGATACAGTGCTGACAAACCCAGAGCTGACATTTAAATAATAATCTATAACAAAAGCTCAATTGTCCATTTCTTATTTCTCCAGGCTGAAAATCTCTTTCACATGCTAAAAACCTGTTTCGTTACTCAGTCAGCTGTTGACACAACAATGCCACACCTGCAAGGAAGTTGGTCAGCATACAGCTGCAGGATAACACAATCACTTAAAGGCACATGGCCTACCTAGTGTTAGTAGTTTAGTGTACACATGTCGGAATGAACCTGTGGATGATTTAATTTGCGTTAACAAAAGATGTATTTTGTTATTCTGCATGAAGAGATTTTTCTCACAAAGCATAACTAAATATTAAGTACAATGCTAATGCTGGAATTTATCAACTGTTTGGGAGTGGCAGCTTGACAGGTTGTATATATTTGAACACTAAAGCAAAGGTATCCATCACACTAGCAAAGAAATCAGTTAAATTAACAGAATTACTCAAATAGTACTCAGTGTCAATTTGTTCTTCAGTTCCCAACAATGGCAGAGTAATACCACCTAGGTGGGCACAAGAATGGAACAACCATAGACAGGGTACCACTCAATCAAGGGATTCACAAACTTACACACTAAGGGCACTTTAGAAACAACAATTAACACACATGCCTTTGGAATGTGGGAGGAAACTAGAATATCCGGAGAAAACCCACAAAGACATGGGACACGTGAACTAATGCAAACTCCACACAGGTGGAGGTCAGGGGCACTGGAGCTGTGAGGTGACTGCACCTTTTTTTTTTTACACAGTTGTGCCCCTATAACTTAACTACAAGCAGATATGTACAGCTGTGCCCCTCTACATTTCGTGTGCCCAAGTAGAAACGCCCCTTTCTCAAACTACCTTCTGTACTAACAGAGCACACTGTACCCTACTGCCTGCCTTGTAGTTTTACACTGTTTTGGGTTACAAACCTTTTATTTAACTAGCCAGATTTAGAATTATGACTACGATCCTAAACCATAGGTTACGTTGAAGTAGGCTAAAGGAGAAAGACCCAGACTACAGTTGATGTCGAGTCAGAGATGAAACAAGTGTAAGAACTAGAGTCTTTACCCTTTCACAACCCCCGAACCAAGCTCGACGAGAAAATGGAGGATGATGGAACTGACCACCTTAAGTGGGCAGTTCGAGCAGAGGGACAGACAGACATAAAGCGTACAATAACCCTGCCACAGTGCTGTTAACACATAAACACGCGACACCCACCCAGCGCCACGCATTGCACATAAGTTGCGACAAGTGGTACAAAATTTCCTAAGGGCAAGATAAGGAAAACGCAATTTCTCGTGAATAATGCACTAGGGTATGGGGTGTTGACGCAGCAGAAATTTCCAGCAGGAGAAATTCCCCATATGGAAGTGAAACGAGGGGGGAACCCCGCGCGCGTGTGTGTTGGGGGGGTGAGTTTCGGGGTTTCATTTAAATCCTACAGATGGCAATAAACGAATTTTCCCATCGCGGAAGTAAACATAAACGGCAGCTTGACGTCGGAGCTTTGCGAATCACGATCATGTGGTAAGTTGGAGGGGTAATACTGTTGAATGTGTCAAGTACAATGTTTGTGTGTGTGTGTGTGTGTGTGTGTGTGTGTGTGTGTGTGTGTGTGTGTAGCCTGGTAAGGATTAAACGTTACATGTGCGACCATGACTTCTTTTTATAAAACAGCAGCAACAGTCCGAAGAACCGCTACTACATGCTACCACTCAATCTATCTATCAACCTACGTTGACTGCCAACATCCTCACCTCACCTATGAAAGGCTTATGTTGTCTTTCCCGTGCGGTCCACCTGGCAGAAAAACAAGCTGCTGTCACATAAGCTAACCAAACTTATCCGTTTACTTTGCACTTTCGAGAATAAACTAACGAACCCATAACCTGTCAAACAGACCACCGGAATACTCTTAACTTCATTGTCTGCAGAGCGGCAGCTACCTGGCTTGTCACGTCCATGTATGAAGGTTTACTATGAACCGCCAAACGGATACCAGCGCCTACGTAGCCAGTGTTAAAGGCGGCTCCTGTAAGAATTTGTGTTAAGGGGTGGCTGAGACGCATACCTGTTAACCCATGAGTTCTCGGTCCAGGAGTTGGCGACGCTTCAATTTCTCGGCGTGTCAGTGGATGAGATTTTAGGAAGATCTGAGAAATTCTGTTCCCCCGACGCTTTTGTGTCCGTCAGTATAATTCCTCTGTCCTCTCCCCCTCTCTATGCCTGTCTTTTTTCTCCCTCAAACTCTCCCTCCCCTGCTTTTCCGCGTGTCGGTATCAGGAACCTCTCTCTCTCTCTCGCTCTCTCTCTCTCTCTCTCTCTCTCTCTCTCTCTCTCTCT
>JAVSBV010172945.1:0-13718 GCA_033117975.1 Parotocinclus spilosoma | reverse complement strand
CAGACTAGCAAAAAAAAAAAATAGGACTGTACCAAAAACTGGAATGTTTTATACAATTGGGAAATACTATTGAGACACAGACAGGGGTACTGAGAACACAAGTGATAGCTGGCTAATCGAAATGGCTTTTGGTTAACAAAAAACAAAGATGCATTTATATACAGTATTAAGAACATCACAGAAGATGAAGCAGAGAATCGGCGAATGAATGTGAACCACTTTATGTAGCTATACTGTAGGTAAAAGAGATAGGGGGTGTCAAATAAATGAGTAGTATTTACAATAGGACAGGAACATACTCTTACAAATGATATGTACTGCATTTGCAACTTGTTCAAAATCACTAGATACATTGGCTTATGTAATCAGCTGGGCAGAAGAGGTAAAACACAATAATTATATGCTGCCAGTACATAAATAAGCAATCACCATATGAATCTGTAATACTTATTAAGTATTAAGTAAAATAGGGGCATTAAAGTTACAGCACAGTAGTGAACAGTACTGTAACATCATTCAGTATCGGATGGCCAGCAAAGACTGTGTACCTGTCATACTGGGGCGCACACAGAATTCAAATGAACAGGAAATCTTTTTATTTTTTATTTGGTTCATACTAATGTGGCTGATGCCTTTGTTACCTTAATGACTGCATTTGCTTCCATGGTCTAATGTGTAGTTTGGGTAATTTATACCATATATGTCATTACCTTGCCTGCAGTGAGGCTGACTTTCTTTTAAATATTTCCAGATGTGCATTTCTCCAAGCTTAAAGCCTTAGGGGAAATGTAGTGCCTGAGTATGCATGGCATATTCTGTTATACTTCTCAGCGATACAAGCTAAAATTCACTTTCTACCACAGTGATTAAAGTCTGATGAAGCCCCCTGGACACAGGTATGTATGTTTGTGCTTATATATGTATATTTATGTGTATACAACAATTGTCTAATACTGCTACTTTCCATGTAGTTGCACTTGTATTAACAACATTTTAGATACACCCACCTAGAAGTGTGTTTTTAGAATAATGTTAGCACAAGACCACTTTCTAATGGCCTAATGGTGTCAGTAGACCTGAACCTGACCCAATGGTGTCAGTAGACCTGAACCTGGCCTAAATGTGTCAGTAGACCTGAACCTGACCCAATGGTGTCAGTAGACCTGAACCTGAGCCAATGGTGTCAGTAGACCTGAACCTGGCCTATATGTGTCAGTAGACCTGAACCTGACCTAATGGTGTCAGTAGACCTGAACCTGGCCTATATGTGTCAGTAGACCTGAACCTGACCTAATGGTGTCAATAGACCTGAACCTGGCCTAATGATGACAGTAGACCTGAACCTGACCTAAAGATGACAGTAGACCTGAACCTGACCTAATGATGACAGTAGACCTGAACCTGACCTAATAGTGTCAATAGACCTGAACCTGACCTAATAGTGTCAGTAGACCTAAACCTGACCTAATGATGACAGTAGACCTGAACCTGACCTAATGATGACAGCAGATCTGAACCAGACCTTTGCCTGCATCCAAAGATTTTTTTGTATGCGTTGCAGGTCTGAATGTGGAATGGACGTATATCAAAACATGATATACCTCAGGTTCATACTGTCCACAGTAAAATAAAAGTCAAAGTAAAGGTAAGAAACAGTGTGTTTTTTTATGTATTTTCCATACTGTTCAAAACCTTGCAAGTTGCAAGTAATCTGCTAAATGACTAAATCCTGATGTAACTGTTGGTGTAAAGAGATATTTGTGGTGTGGAGATATTTTATTGGCAGACATAGTGCCCCTTAATGCCAACTGAGCATTATTCCAATGCCTTAACTAAGGCCAAAGTCCCTTCCCAGTCCAGTGGAGTACCTTTGGAATGTGATTAAATGGGATATTTGCATCATGGCTGTGCAGCAGACAAATCTGCAACAACTGCATGATGCTATCATGTAATTTTGGGCCAAAATCTCTGAGAAATGCTTTCGGCACCATAAAGGCATTTTTTAATGTAAAAGAGGGTCCAACTTGGTGGCTGATGGGTGTGTGTTTGTAAGTGTGTCATGGCACAACCTCAGAAAAGCAGTTGCTATTCACCAGTCTGGAAAAGCATATATTGAAATAATTCATTAAATGAAATAACCAAAATCTCTAAAGAATGCATTCCCCTTCAATAAACCTGTCAGACAGATTGTGTGAGGAAACTAAGGAATTTGAAGACCAATGCTTTTCGGTTGTCCATAAAGATAACTCCAAGGCATGTAGCAATCCAAAAGGTTATAAAGGAAACCAGGGTAACTTCTAAGCAACGCCACTGCCTGTTATGCAGAACAAAGACCATCCAGTAGACTATTACAAAAACGGATGTGAACGGATGAAACTAAAAAAGAATATATTGTCTGGATAAACATTATGTTTGGAGAATGAAAAATACTGCATTCTAGCTAAAGGAATTTATCTTATCTGGGAATCATGGTGGAAGTAGTACCATAGTTTGTGTGTGTTTTACTGCATCTGGGCCAGGGTAAAACATAAATAAAAACAGAATATGATGATTTGCAAATCAACTCATATTAAACCATTTTTAACCCATTGCAACCATCTTTAACCCTATTCAATTACACTCAAACTAAAAAACGATTGTTTTTTACAAATAACTGTAATTGATAACTAACTGATTAATGCCTGCAACACGTTTGCCTGCAAACTTGGCATTGTCTTGAAGAAATAAACAGGGACGTCGCTGACAAAGACATTGTGTGGATGGCAGCATATGTTGCTCCAAAACCTTTTTTCAGCATTAATAGTGCTTCACAGATGTGCAAGTTACCCATGCCATGGGCCCTAACACACCCCCATACCATCAGAGATGCTGGCTTTTGAACTTTGCGCTGATAACTATCTGGACAGTCATTTTCCTTTTTGGCCTGGAAGACAGGATGTCCATGATTTCCAAAAACAATTTGAAATGTGGACTCATCAGGCCACAAGGTGCTTTTCCACTTATGCCAGTCCATCTCAGATGAGCTCAGGCCCAGAGAAGCTGGTGGAGTTTCTTGGTGTTGTTGATTTATGGCTTTCACTTTGCATGATAGAGTTTTAACTTGTACTTGTAGATGGAGCCATAAACTGTATTCACTGACAATGGTTTTCTGAAGTGTTCCTAAGCTCATGTGCTAATAAATGTTACAGAATGACATCGAGTTTTAATGCAGTGCCTTCAATGCCTTGCAGAGATTTCTCCAAATTCATGGAATCTTTTGTGGACTGTGGTAGCCTAGCGGTTAAGCTACTGGCCTCTGGACCTCCTGGGTTCAAATCCCACCTCTGCCAAACTGCCACAGTTGGGCCCTTGAGCAAGGCGCTTAACCCACAATTGCTTGGATTGTAAGACTGTATCAGTTGTAAGTCGCTCTGGATAAGGGCATCTGCTAAATGCTGTAAATGAAAATGTAAATGGACTGTATATGAAGAAATTATGATGAGACGATGAGAAACGTTCTTAAACTGTTGGACTCTTTGCTCATGCAGTTGTTCACAAAGTGGTGAACCTCACCCCATCCTTGTCTGAGAACGACGGAGCCTTTCAGGGACGGTCCCTTTATACCAAATCATCACACTCGCCTGTGGAAAAGGTGTTTTTTTTAAACATTCCTTAACTTTCTCAGTGTTTTGTTGCCCCTGTCCCAACTTGTTGCAGGCATCAAATTCCAAATGTGTAAATATTTGCAGAGAACAATAACGTTAAATATCTTGTATTTGTAGTGCATTCAATTTAATATGGGTTGAAACGGATTTGCAAATCATTGTATTTTGTTATTGTTTATGCTTTACGCAATGTCCCAGCTTCACTGGAATTTGAGTTGTATTTAAAAACAATGTTTCTCAAAGAAAGACCGAACGAGATATCCATATTTAAATCCCAATGTTTTATGAATTGAATTGTTTTACATTGTCTTGTTTATAAATGCATGGACGTAAACGGAATAGATGCCATCTTAAAGGAATTAACATTACTCTAAAGAGTGTACTTTTCAGCATTAATGCTGCATTGGGACAATTTGAGTATTAGAGATACCAGTTAGCCAAATGCATGCCTTTAAAATGCGGAACACAGGACACAAACTCCACAGACTGGGGAGACCAGGGCTGAGATTGAACCGAGGATATCTGGAGCTCTTGCATCACTAGCCTCTTGCATAATTGTTCTGACCATGCTCCTCCGTGCCCATGCTGGTTACAGTGGTGTGTATGGCTTAAAAGTATACAGTCCAGTGACAAGTGGTTAGTGCTGTCACTTGAGTTTGATCCCACCATGGACTCCACCTGTGGAGATTGCATGCTCTTCCATGTTAATGTGGGTTTCCTCCAGGTATTCTGGTTTCCTCCCACCTTTCAAACACATACCAATTTGTCTCTCAAATTGTCCTGTCCGATCACATGTGTGTGTACCCTGTGATGGCTTGGGGTTAGGATCAAACCCTCTCTATGGTTGGCTCCCACCCTGTGCACCTTGCTACCACTTAGGCCCTCCCCACAACCCTGAACAGGATAAAGTGTATTAAAATGTATGAACATGCATTCCATGAAATCATGAGCACAGTGTATAGATTTTCTTTGGAAAAAGTGGCTAGTTTTCCCATGAAGACCTTTAATCTTCTCTGCCATTTCCACTGTGTTTTCACAGTAAAGTAAAGACTTTACCTAAGGTAGCAAAAGCTCCTCTGTATGGAGACTACACATACCAGAGGATAGAACCCTATATTTCCTAAGGAAAACATAAAATACAATGGGTTTTTTTGTGGGAAAATGTGCTGCTGGATACTATAGAGAACATGTATGCCTCCACATCTCATCTTGAATCCAGAGACAGTTCAACAAGGTACTAGAGCAGCCTTTCAATTGTACAGTTTTCCCCCAATTAATGAAATCTTTCACTCTAATATTGTAATTGATCATAAATAACTTAAATATCATTATTACATTCACACATATTAAGTTTAAATGAATTCCAACAAATCCTTCTTGGTGAGTTCAGATCCCTAGAGCTGTGTAAAGTATCCTCCTGCTTCAAACGCTCCACCATCATCCCGGTCCCCAAGAAAACCTCCATCACAGGACTAAATGATTACAGGCCTGTTGCCCTGACATCTGTGGTCATGAAGTCCTTTGAACGACTGGTGTTGGCCTACCTGAAAAACATCACAGGTCACCTGCTGGACCCCCTGCAATTTGTCTACCGAGCAAACACGTCAGTGAATGATGCAGTCAACATGGGACTGCAATACATCCTGCAACACCTTGACTGTGGACATATGCTAGGATCCTGTTTGTGGACTTTAGCTGAACACACTTCAGCTGAACATCTCCACTGTGGGGATTCCCCTCACCACTGCACCCCTTACAATATACTACAATTGCCCTGTATCAACTGTTTAGACATTCAAGTACCTGGGAACAACCATTTCCCAGGACCTGAAATGGGAGATGAACAGCAACTCCATCCTCGAAAGGGCCCGGCAGATGATGTATTTTCGATGCCAACTGATGAATCATGGACTGCCACAACAGGAGCTGTTGAAACTGTTCTAAACTGCAGTCATTGAACCTGTCTTGTGCTCTTTCATCACAGTCTGATTTGGAACTGCCACAAGAGAAGAAGAAAACTGCAGAGAACAGTAAAGACAGCGGACAAGATAATTGGTGTTCCCCTGCCCAGCCTTCAGGACTTATACACCATAAGAACCTTTAAGAAATTAACATCTAGGTCACCCATGGAGAATGGATGCCCTGTTGAGTCTTGGTCCTCCCAAGGTCTCTTACTACTTCTTTTAGGGAGTTTTTCCTTTCCACTGTCGCCCTAGACTTGCTCAATTTGGGATTTGCCTTTTAAGATAATATAAGATTGTAAAGCTGCTTTGATTCAATGCACCATTGTAAAAAGCGCTATATAAATAAATTGAACTGAATTGAAGAACCAGGAAACAGGCAGAGAAAATCATTACAGATTTCCAACTTCTCCCCTCTGGCAGGTGATACAGATCCATGCGCACAAAAACTGTACACTCTACTGTCTACATTACTGTTTACATTACCATTTGCACTACAACACTCCTGCACCTTATGTATATTGTCTGTACATTGTTTGTTGTATATTGTCCTAAATTATATGTTGACGACGGTACCTAGAGAGACACCAACTACTGCAACCAAAAATTCCTTGTAAGGAAAAGCATACTTAAACCTTATCCCGATTCTGAGTTATATTTTTTCTCATTGAGTGTACTTGGGCTCAGAATGTAATACCTGTAAGAAACTTTAAATATGGACATATACTGATCATAAATGTCAGTTATTAGAATCTGATCATTAAGGCAGTATATGACACCTCTGAATAAACTCAGTATATTGCACTCCAAATTTGGATTCCATCC
Source organism: Parotocinclus spilosoma (assembly GCA_033117975.1). Lineage (NCBI taxonomy): Eukaryota > Metazoa > Chordata > Actinopteri > Siluriformes > Loricariidae > Parotocinclus > Parotocinclus spilosoma. Next base: position 7,288 of record JAVSBV010172945.1, on the reverse strand, counting down.
TGGACACCATTACAAACCAGCTTGTGCATGGTTAGAAACTGGTTAGAAACAGTAGGTTACATAAGCACTCATACAATACATTACAGCTTTGTGAGTACTGCTTTTCAGTTTGAATTTATTGAGTATAATGCAACATACAAAACGGAGTGCCATGATTCACAGGGGACTCATTCATTTGCTCAGTTCTTCCTATTGGGTCAGATGGAAGAAAAAGGACTGAAAAAAATTCTGAACAAAGGACTGAACAAAAACTTATTTAAAGTAGTCAAATATTAGTATTTCTAACAGGATATGTTAGTATCCTGTAGAAACCACATACTGTCATGGAATAAGAACCTTTTTGTGTTTTTGCCTCTTGCACCAGCTTCTTTAAAGAGGTGAGAAAGCATGAATAGAGGAATTTTGATGCAAACCACCATTTCATTCGGTGTGTTTTTATTCTTCTCCATTCAGCGTGAAATTCTGCTCCTAACCTGAGAATTTGGAATTAACCAGGCATAAAAAATATTACCTCGTACTGACTTTATAAAAATAGTTATTTCATACTTGGTAACCACTTCACAGATCCACTGCAATGGATCTGGAACCTATCCAAGAGCTTGGTCCCATTTTTTCACAGTTAAATAAATGCTTAAATTAAATACACAATTAAAATAACTCCAATAAGTAGTTTAAAACTTTAAATGTATGAAAGTAATGATGGTTATAGGTAAGTGATTAGCATATTAGAGCAAAAGGATTTAATTGGAGAAAAGTGTACAGCTGAAGGGAGACTAGTACCCTGTTACTGGGCCTGTAGCCTGAATACAAGATAAAATACAGATTTCGTATGGTATCATGTGGCATATTTGCACATTTGCCCACAGATGTAGAAGATCGGTCTGTAGATCCTCATCCATCACACCAGCAGTTGGAGCAGTTTGCTGCAAGACAGGATTGAAGTGCTAACCATGAGTCCTCCATATTTAAACCCAGCTGTCATTAGATCCCAAACAGAACCTGGATTTGTAGTTATAGATTATACAGTTCCAGTCTGTAGTCCAGTTCTAGTTAATGGCACTACTGAACATGAAGGTGATGGTGGTTGGCTGTCAATGGCAGGACACATAATGGGCGCTGTGGCAACAAACTTTCTGGTGAAGAAAGTGAGCTTTGTCTGGTTGGCGTATAATGAAACTTTGGAAGCTGCTCATGCTTATCTTTGGGTCAATCCTAACCCAATCCTTTCTACTGGTGATCTGTCTTGGATATCTGATGCCTGTTCACTGTGTGTGACCTCATGGACACACTGCTCCCAACACCTCCTAACAGCTAAGTCAGAACTGCATAGATGGTGGACAATTAATCGACACTACCATGCAGCTTCTCTTAGTCCAATGATGCATTCCCTTAAAGTCTGTCAACGGGGCAAAATGTCTTTAAGTCCACCGTAGAGGCATCTCCAGCATTCAACAAACTCTCACCAATAGGTACATTATCCAAAGGTAGCCTCTGAAAGTCTTTCTAAAGGGCAACACAGGAGGCACTTTTACGCTCTCTTTTAGCAAGAACCAGTATCTATTCAGACCACACCTGTTATTATTTACATATCTGCCAGATACCTAACTACATGTCGAGTTTTGCAGCAATCCAACATGTCTATCAGTTTTTTTGTTATTGAGTATAAGTAGAACTAGACTCCCAATGCTAGAATGGTCAATCAGCTCTAAGTGCACCTCTGGACTTTCTTTGGAGTTTTTGGTTTACAGATTTGTTAAAGTTATGAGATTTGTCTAGATGATTGCCATACAAGGCAAGCAAAAGTGGCCTTAGGGGACACACTGGTCCTCATGAATAGGGAAAAAAAGCACACTGGCTGAAATATAGAGGAAAATAATGAGAGCTGTTGACCATAATGAAAGCCATTCAGTGTTTACTAACATTTTCCACATAAAACTTAATTAAAAATGAATAAAGTCCCAGTTTATCCACTTTCTTTGATACCATTTGTTAAAAGAAAACATATTGTGGTTAAAAAATGGTTGCAGTTTTCAAAGGCTTTTAAAATCCCGTTTTGTAAATGAAGCTCACCGGTCACTTGATCATTCTCTAATAGATTGCTTTTGCTAGAGCTCTGATCAAGTAGACACTTTGTTATTGGTTCTGACATCATTTCCAGCTTTAATGCAAGGTCAGCTGACGTCAAGTTGATCCTCATCAGGTGAATGACTTGTTATTATTATATAATAAAATATATGATATTATGATATAGTAAACAAGATCACTGTCAGATTCAGAATGACTTTACAAATGAACCAACCTGGTAAAGATTGCTTCACTTTTATAATACAGTGGTACATTATCAGCTCCAGCCCTGCGGTAGACTGATTTAAGTGAAGTCAGATTTATTTAAATAGCTGTTTGTACAATGGAGCAATGTCTCAAATTTACTATTTTAGTTAACCTCATAATATCTAAGGTCAGTGCTAAACTGAGCAAGCCTAGGGTGAAAATGGAAAAAAAAAACCTCTAACATTATAAGGAAGAAACCTTGGGAGGACCGGGACTCAAAAAGGGACCCATGTTCCTTGGGTGGCTTATAGGTTACAGTGGCTTGCAAAAGTATTCATACCCCTTATACTTTTTTCACATTTGTCACTTTACAACCACAAACTTAAATGAGTTTTATTAATTTTATTGATTTTAAGTGTGAAGTGTGCAAAAGTATTCAGACCCTCCACATCAATACTTTGTGAAGCCACATATCGCTGCAATTACAGCTGCAAGTCTTTTGGGGTATGTCTCTACCAGCTTTGTGCATCTTGAGATTTCGATTTTTGCCCATTGTTCTTTGCAAAATAGCTCAAGCTCAGCCAGATTGGATGGAAAGCATCTGTAAACAGCAATCTGTCTTGCAACGAATACTCAATGGGATTGAGATTATTTTGACTGGGCCATTCTAACACATGAATTCTCTTTAATCTAAACCTTTACTTTAAACCTGTAGCTATGGCTGTGAAAGTATCAAGACTATTGTAGCCTCCAACAGGTTTTCTTTAAAGATTGCTCAGTATTTAGCTCCATGAATCTTCCCATCAACTCTGACCAGCATACCCACAGCATAATGCTGCCACCACCATGTTTCACATGTTGTGTTCAGGGTTATGAGCAATGTTACTTTTCACTACGCATAGAACATAGGCTAAAATGATCAACTTTGGTCTCATCTGACCAGATCACCTTCTTCCACGTTTGCTGTGTTCCCTACATGGCTTGTGGAAAACTGCAAACGGCACTTCTTATGTCTTTCTTTCAACAATGTTTTTCTTCTTGCCACTCTTTCACAAAGGCTAGATTTGTGACGTGGATGACTTATAGTTGTCCTGTGGACAGATTTTCCCACCTGAGCTGTGGATTTCTGCAACTCCTCCAGCGTGACCATGGGCCTCTTGGATGCTTCTCTGACCAGTGCTCTCCTTGCTTGATCTGTACGTTTAGGTGTATGTTTTGTAAGTCTTGGTAAGTTTGCAGTTGTAGAATACTTTGTCTATTTTTGGATGATGGATTGAACAGTGCTCATTGGGATGCTCAAAGCTTGGGATTTATTTTATAGCCTAACCAAGCTTTCAACTTGTCTACAACTTTATCTCTGACCTGTTGTGCCCTCTGGGTCACATATCTGACCCTGTGAGTTCCTTGGACATTCCTGATGCTGTTTGTTCACAATTGTTTTCTAACAAACCACTGAGGCTTTCACAGTACAGGTGTTTTTATACTGGTAGGAAGACTTTTACAAGCCACTGTAAATGTAAGAATTAAACCAATTTATCTAGTTAAATAAGTATGTAGTAATAGTTCAAAAACAAAAACAAAGTAAATGTTACAAGTTAAATAAAGTAACATAAAAATATGCATATTGCCATTAGTCTTTTCAACAACCACTGATACCTGGTAGTATAAACTGGCAGCACTAACTATAGCAATATAGCTTAAAAGAGGAGGATAATACAGCCAAGAGAGATCATGTGAGCTATCAGAAACACACCTCCCCAAAACTCTTTGATTATGAACCCCCAGCTCTGCCCTTAGTTTAAAGCAAGGATGTACAACACAAGATCAAGAGGACCAAAGTCAGCCAAACTGGCCACCAGACCCTCTCAGCCAAAGGCCAAAGCATGACAAAGCAGGCAAGCCAGACATGACCATACAATCCATCTAGATTTAGGATTGATGTAATCAATCGCATTTGCAGCGTTGGGTCCAACTACTAAAACCTCAATTTTATCTGAGTTAAGTAAAAGAAAATGAAATGACATCCAAGTCTTTGATTTCCTGTACAAGTGAGAACTGATACCATGTTTATGAATAATTGAAAATAGTGGCAACATATACAGAGAAAAAGATAGTAGGCCAAGAACACACCCCTGAGGAACATCATTATCCATAAGGGGAAAGTCTAATACCACTTTAATTATTGCTAAGAAATAAATGTTCACATGAAAAATAGGTAAATATTTTACATCTATGGCCATTTGTGGCAAAATAAAAATTATAATGATGGCAATTTAAAGGAAACAGTTAACCTTAGGCATGTCTTTGGAACGTTGGAGTATATCAGACTGCCTAGAGAAGACTAATGCGGACATGGAGAGAACATGCCAACTCTCCACATGAAGGCCCCACGATCAATTTTGTCATATCTCTGGAACTCTGGAGGACAGAGACAAATCAGACATCTTACTCTACACTGTATCAGATGGAATTTCTCCAGCAGATCTTTAAAACAAAACCATACTGCTTTGTTATAAAAGATGTTGTCAGAAACCACCTGAAGTGCAGAGTACAGTTCAGATGCTAATATCTCTCAATCTTGGCACCAGCAAACGGTTGGCCTGAAATAAATTTGACAAACTTGCCTTAGATTAAATATAATGAGCTACTCTGAGTGAAATGCTATGTTGTTGTGCCAGTCTACACTGTATACTTTGGAACTGGAACATAAAGATTCCTCACAAATTGAGTTCTTAATGGTATTGGCATTGCTGAAGGCGTGCAAGAGTGATGGTATATCCTACAGGGAGCCCTGTGAAAGGACATTATTACCTTCAGAAATAAGCTCCACTATTATTTATATGTGCTGAACATGAGCAAGATTGTGAACTCTAGGTTGATTAGCTTTTAAAACCAAGACAATTTAAGTTCTGAAGGAGAACGTTAGTCATAGTTGCTTTCCTTGGAATTTGAAGCCCGCTTTGCTACAGTGGCAACCGCATTGGCAAAGTACTGGATAACTTTTTGGTGTTTTAAGTCTTGCCAGCATCAGACTCTATACTAAAAACAGTATGTGGAAATTTGTACTAATTCTATGTAGTTTCAGTATCTTAATATCATAATACATGTTCATATCCTCCAACGTCGATCAGCCAGGAAGGAAATGGTTTATCACATTGACTTTTGTAGACAACACATTTAGTTGCAACATACACCAGTCCATCAGGAAGGGTACCACACAGAAAGAGGAGACCACCAGTAGAGAACATCATTTAATTTACCTACTAGCACAAGGAACTTCCACAATTTCATTTTCCACCATCCAGACACAGATGCCACGTTCACTACAAACCCTATATCGTGAACAAGAAACCTGGACTGCTACAGTCTGCAACCGTATCATCTTTAACAAAGACTCCAGGTTCTAATTTGGAACAGGGAATGATTGAGATCAAGTTTGGGGGCCCTGTGGTGAGTGCTTTAATCCTGCTTTTGCTGGGGAGCAATACACTGCGGCTGATGTAATTGTCTGGGGAGCCACACATAAAAGTATGTCACCGCTAGAAGTGATAGAAGGGACACTAACAACTCAGTGATAAGTGTTGGACATCCTGCAGCGATCAGTACAACTGTAGGTAACCCAACAGGCACCTCCTAGAGCCTCCTATCAATTGTCCAGTTTTCCCCAATAAATGTAGTATTTACTTACATATATCATTACATTCACAATATAAAGTTTTGCATTTGATTAACTGTGGTTCTGGTATTAATAATTCATTCTGTACGATATCAGAACCACCTCAGAACCACCCCAGTCACAAAATAGTTCCACAAAGCATTTGATTCTATAATGCTGAAATTAATTTGCCAACTTTCACCATTTAGTTTCTCACCATTTTCTCACCATTCAACTACCTTAAAGGAACCACATTTGCTATGCTGTTTACTATTGCGGTAATGAATGAATGGGGTTACTACGTTACTACATAAATTCAATTTAATCCTATTAAGGAAATTGAATTTCTATTGAAGTAATGCTGGTATAATTCCTTATTTCAGCGTAATGAGTCCATTGTTTCATCAATCATAACAAGTTGTCCTCTACCAGATGCAGGTCCAAAATGTTACCACCACCATGTTTTACAGATGGAATAAAGTCAATATGCTGGAATGCAGTGTTTGCTTTTTAAGACATAATTCTTGTTTTTTAAAAAGTTATATTTTGGGTTCACCCATCTGTGAAACATTTTTGTCCATGATATCTATAGCAAAATGCAGATGGGAAGCAATATTTGGAGAGAGGTACTTTCTGCTTCCATCCATAATAAACATCTATTCCTGCATTTCAGGCCTGCAACATTTAAAAAAAAAGTTGGGACCAAAAAGTTTATCCACAGATAAATTGAACCATTTAATGGCATTGTGCACAATTGAGAGAGAAAGAAGCAGACCCCTTTCACTATTTATTTAAGGTGTTTTTTGAAGAAGAAAATAATTAAGCTCGCAAACTGTAGATCCTCTGCCCATCTTTACTCTTTGATGGTCTGTAATACCTCAGAAAAGATGAGTCCAATTCTACAGTAATCTGTACTGCAGTGCTTAATTTGTAAAACAACAAGTAAGGGAACAACCAGCGTCCCTTCCGGCACTCAGTGAAACGTATAAACACAAGTTATAAACACAACATTGCTTATAGAGCAATAGTCGTCAAAATAGAATATCTGTATAAATGAAAAAGACTTACATTGTCGTAATTATCAGTCGTTTTTTCAACATTTCCAAACCTGATGTATGAGCGTGCAGTGCGCTGATGATTTAATTACGCCAGTTAGCATCCAATAAAAAGATCATAAAAGAGGTTACACACATATTAGTTGCATTTCATTTCAAATCTTTCATTAGGCCAGACTTTTTTAATTGCTTGTTCCTCGGATGTCCCTACTTAAGAATCTACTGAGGAGGTATATATATATATATATATACAGTGAGTCCAAGAAGTATTTGATCCCTTGCTGATTTTCTTTGTTTGCCCACTAAT
>JAVSBV010172926.1:0-13719 GCA_033117975.1 Parotocinclus spilosoma | reverse complement strand
CCGGGTACTGAAATGGCCAGCCTGCAGTCCAGATCTTTCACCTATAGAGAACATTTGGTGCATCATAAAGAGGAAGAAGACCCAAGACGATTGAACAGTTAGAGGCCTGTATTAGACATGAATTGGAGCGCATTCCTATTTCTAAACTTGAGAAACTGGTCTCCTCTGTCCCTAAACGTCTATTGAGTGTTGTAAGAAGAAGGGGGGTTACCATACAGTGTTAAAAATGGCCTTGTCCCGACTTTTGGGGGATTTGTTGACAACATGAAATTTGGAAACAACATATTTTTCCCTCAAAATGATACATTCTCTCAGTTTAAACTTTTGATCGGTTCTTTGTGTTTTATTCTGAATAAAATATTAGATGTTGGCATCTCCACATCATTGCATTCAATTTCTATTCACAATTTGTTTAGTGTCCCAACTTTTTTGGAATCCGGTTTGTATTCGATTTACATATATTTCGTCTGTCAGAATATAATCGTCCATCCTTTCCTTTTTTTAGTTTTATGCACATTTTTGCATTCTTTCTCCCCTAAGACTGTGGCTCATTTTCTTGATTTAACCCCTTTGGGACTCATTTATTTTTCAGTATTATATATGAAAAATGGTTCTTGTGAAAATGTTTGTCTGTATAAATTTGGAGTCTGTCCTTGTCCACTTCCTGTGTCTTTCCTCCCAAAATGAATTAGGATAGCTATAATGTTCACTAATAGCTTTTCATGCACAGTCAGTGGTGTGTTCAGAATTGATTTGCTTGGTAAGAGTTTTAATCTGCATTAGTGCTTAGAGCAAATTATTTTTTGAGTAATTACCATATTTAATGCATACGTAGATGAATGGACAATTTAGTGTTATAATATTTATAGGAAATGTGTCACCTTTTTCACAGTTTGAAAGCACCAACAATTCCGCTTCTAGGCAAGTCGATCTTGAGCAGGTGAAAAGGCAAAGCGGCATTATCAATCACAACCACTGATTCTTATTAACAATCACTGTATAATGATCTTGAGTGAAGGTAACACACAGGTCCGACACAACATTTCTCTATAACCTTTTAATGTTATAATGTTTAATGCCTATCTGATAAAAAAATTATTATTCTACTGGCCAGAGCTCAAAGAATTATCAAAGCCGATTGTCTAAACACACATCCTGCACATTTTTGTCTGATAAGCTTAGTTTCTCAAGTGATTTGTTGTGGAATTTGTGAAAGTTGTGGAAGCAACAACCATGGTAATACTGGTGTCCACTGCAATTACACACACGGTCCCCACTGTATAAGCCAAAACCCAATCTGCACATCCCACCATGCTGCTGAACAACACCAGCAATTCCAGAAACTTGGTAAGCCAAGTGCAAATGACTAAGTACTCTACTTTGCTTTGCCTGGTCATCCAATAATATATGCATGTTCTTAAGCTACATTGCATACTAAGGGGGTATACTACCATGTGCTGAGCAGTTGCGTGGAGTCTTTGTGGAATCTTTAACCTGAATGTTGGTGCTAGCCTTTTGTCCTGACATCTCACCTGATGAAGACTTTAAAAAGGCTGATGCTGGCTCGACTAAGATCACTAGTCAAACCAGGACTGGACCCCTTGCAATTTGCACACCAGGATGCTATTGGAGTTAAGGATGGAATTATCTATCTGGACAAAGCATATTCCCATGTGGACACAGCTGGAAGCAGCATCATTTTACTTTAGTTTTCTACTGCATGCACATACAGCCTGTGTTACTAGGGGAGAAGCTTTGGCAGATGCAGGTAGATGAATCTCTTATCTTATGGCAATGGCTGTTTGTGCAGCTTCATGGCTGTGTTTCAGACATGGTCATATGCAATTAGGGGGCCTGTTAGATGACACGGCTATCGGGATGTATCAGAAATGCACAGAAGGGTGAGTACAGGAAGGTGGTGGTTGTGATTGTGGTGGATGACAGGAAGCACAAACATTCCCTGTCACCAGTTACCATTGATGGCTGGGCGTGGAGTGCTGGGACATACAAGTAACTGGGCAAAAAGGGTTGGTCTTTTTAAGTCTGCACAAAACTGGACTTTCTACCAGGCTACTGTGGCAAGTGCGATATTCTACTCCATTTTGAACAGGGTCAAGAGCATTAACAGTTGTACTCAGAACAAACTAGACAAATTAATCAAGAAGGTAGGTTCTGTTGTAGGAATCAAGCTGGACACTTTAGAGATGATAGCAGACTCCTAACAAGATGTTCTCCATTATAGCCAACCCATCATATCCCTTACATTTAGCAGTGGAGAAACAAAGAAGTATGTTTAGTAGAAGACTGATACAGCTGTGCTGTGCTAAATAGCACCATGTGAGGTATTTTCATTCGACTGTAATTAGGCAAATCTGGAAACATCATGGAACACTACTGGTCTCTTGCTGTCTGAACTGTGCTGCAGGTTATACCACATGTTTACACATAAAATTTTACTTATAAGCACTGTTCACCATTATTGCACTATTATGGTACCACTTTAGGTATATATAAATATAAATGAATGTCTTATTTATAACCCCTACCATTATTTACGTGAATAATCTTTTCCTGTTACTTGTGCAATATGTTTTTGCTAGTATTAGTGCAATTTCCTTCGGGATCAATAAAGTGTTTTTTTATCTTGCCTTAATGAAGTATTTATCAGTACCCAAGCCATAAATAACGCCTGTAGCAGAAATGCAATTAGCAGGTTAACATGTACCAACTCATACTATATAAACACACTTTAGATCCCATAACAGTCTTTATAGTTATCTTTGTCTAGTTATGTCTGTCAGCCAAAATATAGAAACAGTGTATATATTTAGTTCGTTTTTATTATTTTGGCCTGAAAAAACAAAACAACAAAAAGAAAAAATTTTCTGAAAATGTGTGCCATACCTCCACCTAACTCCAGTGTACCTATATAACTTAAACCAAATATTCTACTCACAAAAGTAAGGGGAAATTTCATTACATGGTATTGCATTTTTAGATTTTTAGACATGTATTTAGACAGTCTTGTTTTCTTAACATCACAGACATGTATGGAATGTAAACTTTTTACAGTTGTTTGAGGATTTTATATAAGATTTGGCACTTTCCCTTAAATTGTACCTTTTCTGTCTGGCACATTAACCTTATTCACTTTCACAACCTTCCCTTTTTATGGCCCAATAGCTCTTCAGCCAACATAAAAAAGCCATGAAAGCATTAGTCTTAAGAGCAAAAACGTGCTAGATGCTATAATGCAGGCAGTAGCCTGTTAGTATACCACATATTGACATCAAGATAAAAGTTTAATCGTATGAATTTTGACTTTGTTAACCAAAAAAACCTTATTACATGTAAGTTTAGAGCTAATATAGAGTGCAGATGATTAAACGGGTTTGCTGGAGAGCTCTATCTGAGTCGCATCGTTTCAGCAGAGGAACTTAAGGGTGATCTGCTTTATCACGTCTTCTTTTATAGTGTTTTTCCTGCTCAAAGTGCTTGCTTTTAAAGGGAAGACCACTTTGCACATTAAGAAACCAATGCCCTGAGCATCCAATCTCTAAGGTCTATATAAGTAACTTTACAGGTTTCAATTATATTTTTGGGGAAATTCTGATGTAATGTTTGAAAGGCAGTTAATGAATAAAACTAGCTGTTTTATCTTTATTTACATGCAGAAAGGCACTTGCAGAAAGAATCACAGGAAATGTAGTTACTTGGAGAAAGAGACATATATAGTAAATATTGATTATCATCTGCATAGCTGTGGTTAGTTATTCAATAGACCTATATGGCCTGAGAAAATACAGGAATACCAGATATTTTTTCCAGAGTCTGTTTTTTAAATACCTTTACTAAATATCTTATTTAGGGCAGTCTTAAGTGCTATGATTAGGCTGAAAACCTGAGTAAAATTTTCAAAGCATCGTTTGAAAGTTACTTAAAGATGACTTTTTTGTTGAATTTTCCAATAAAAAACAATCTGAAATGGATCTGTAATTATTCATCCAGATACATTTTCCAAATTTAGTACTAAATGAGTTATGGAAATGACTTGGTATTTACTAAGAATGTCAGACTGAGTAAAAACACAAGGGGGTTTGCTGTTTTGTTGAGATTGCTTGTACTGTATATTAATAGAGAGATAATTGCTGTATCAGATTTCAAGTAAATTATTAGTTGCACTAAACTGTCACATTTTAAACTTGATGTCCATATGTAATTTTAGAATATACACATCTGTATTTGCGGGCAAGCTAATGTCTAGTCTGTTATTATGTTCACACACACACACCACATCTCAGCTCACTACTTCAGTGGCCATTGTCAACCATTGCCATTGCCACCTTGATTTGTCAACCATAACAAACAATATTAATTTCATTACTGATTTGGTTGATTACATTAGATTGCATAGCTAGCTTTGCACATTATTGTGTTATAATAATGCAGAGAATGTAAAGCTTACCTACTAAACCAGGGGGTTCTCAACCTTCAGCAAGCTGGGTGACCCCAACCTCCTTAGCCACCACAGACTCATGGTGTACTGTATGCATATCATTTGCATATTGCATTTGGTTTATAATTTAAAAATGTGGCATGTGTCACAAATGGATATTTAATAACAAATGCAATAAAGTTTTCAAAACAAAACATGACATATTCCAGGGTCATACTATTTGCAATTAAACAAAAGGCTAAGTGAATTTATGGGAAAAAATGTATTTGCATGTTCCATACCATCCAGACTTTTTCTGATAATGGAGTTCAAGATATAAAGAACACTATCATATGTGGTCATTTTTATTAAAGAAAATGATCCAATGTGTGGATGTCAAAACTATATGAACTATGGATTTCAGTATCAGATGTAAACCACTTGTTCAGCACTAACTGCTAGGAGACATCTCTGAAAACTGTAGGACAGTACTACACATCATAATGGTTTTCACACATTTTAGCTAATTTCTCTATACAGAACAGAATCAACTCTACAATGACATGTTTGCCAAGTCTTGTTACTGGATTCATATTCTTTCTAGACTTTCTAGACATTGTACAAAATATGCCTGGCTGTGGATTGTCATGTCTAAACTCTTTGAACTCTTTTACATCTTTTTTTTAACCTTTTTCCAGCCTAATAAGGACCAACAACTATTTTTCTGTGGTCCTCAAAAAGCTGCTTTATTCACACAAAGATACACATTTACAAATATGTGGTAAGCAGAGTCTGATAGATCCATGTTCTTCAAATACAATGGGGTGCCCACTCACACCAGATTTGCAACCTATTGACTGAAAACATGTGATTTGTATTTCATCTTTTAAGGCACCTGTTATTTGTTATATTGTATCATTTCTCAGGATGAATAATGGCCATGTGTAAGACTTTTGTCTGATTACTAGTCCTTTCTTCATGACTGTTAAGTTCATATATACACAATATAAATAACATTCTAAAGGGTTCACAAACTTTCAAGCACCACTGCAGTATACGTAAGTCACACCCCACCTTACTAAGCACTGGTAAAATCCAAGATAGAAAAACAAAGAAAGCCAGTTAGTTGTGTGGTGTGATGTGATGTCCAACAAGAGGTCTTTCTATCTAATCTGCCAAAGTGTGGAGGATCAGAGTCAGGCCTCACTCAAACTGACAGCTAAAGACAGTGACTAATGCTGCACAGAGTGATGGATTACAGTGTTGACTGAGGCTTATCTTTGTCTATAACAGACCTGTCAGAAAGTATTATATCAACTCTTTGTCTGTGAATTAGCTAAACAAAAAGTGCACACGTGCGCATGTGTGAGTTAGAACATTAATTGGAGTTGCATTACCTCAGGATTTGTACAGCTCATGATTCAGGCTAGTTAAGCCTTGACTATGGAAGCATGGGAGCACAGGAAATCAATGGTCCAGCCTAGGAGTTAAATCCATGTAATCTTTGCATAGGTATAATCGATTCAGTGCTGCTACTGTTTTCAGAATCCACCATGTGTGTAGAAAAAAGCAAAGCAGGGGAGTTCTGGTGTGGCACAAACAGTCACTGTCCAAGAAAAGACAACACTCCAGAGGGCCATTAGCACAGTGCACAATATAATTGGCTGTGCGCTCCTCTTCTTAGAGGACCTGTATGGATCATGCTGCTGCAAGAAGGCCCATAGCATCCTGAATGACACATTACACCAGGCACGTCATCTGTTACAACTGCTACCCTTAGGAAGGCAGTAGAGAACAAAACAAACAGATTGAAAAACAGCACATATACTAAGGTTGTTTCAATAGTAAATAAAAACAGAAGGATACTTTTCAGGTTTTTTTTATTTTTAATTGTGTTACCAAATTATGCTTAAAAATATTGATTATCATTATTTATTTATTTATTATTGTTATTATTATGATGATGATGATTATTATTATTATTATTATTATTATTATTATTTCAAAAATATTTTTATTACACATGCAATATACTTTCACATACATTTAGTAGTGGTCAATAAAACCATCTACTTACTTCTTACACACGTATTATATAAAAGATATACATAGTAAGAATTAGACACAAGCAGAGATTAAATTCCTCACTCTCACATGCCTGATAAACCTGCTCATAAACTGATAAATTAAATCAGGTGTTTTAAATGAGCAGCAGCTGTTTTTCTGCAGTACGCCTGCAGTACCAGGGGAGCTGTTTTTTCAGCACCATACACATATAGACAGTGAGAGGAAGAGAGACAGCATGAGAACGCCAGAGCGTGAGAGAGTGAGAGAATTAATTTTTCTAGTATTGTGAGGAACTTGCATTGACTTCTTATTATAGCTAAGTAATACTACACATAACCCCAAACTTAACCTTAACCTCAGTAACTTAGAGTAAATGTACTGGCCTTTTTGGGTTTTCAAAAGACAGCTGCAGCTAAAATGAAATACCTTCCATTGTGACCACCACCAAAATGTCCCCACAATGTCAGTTCCTTCTATACTTGTGTTAACATTATTGGGCCTCACAACGAGACCCATAAAATGGACGACCACAGAAGTCTGTGTGTTACACGGCCATGCAGCCCGAGGGCAATTATAACACCCACAGGAGCATCAGTAAAACAACTGAGAGTGCCTGAGGTGTATGCATGTTATAGAACAGTATGAAATAATCATATCAATAGCTTCCTTTGAAGGACATTTCAGATAGAACCACTGCCAGTCTAGTCCCAGTAATGTTATGGACTCTATAGCAGTCGCTACATCATTAAATGTACACAGTTTCTAATGCATCAGTAGTTTAATAGAAATTGCATTGTTGTTTTGTCCTGCAAAACAGAAATAAACCTTATTGATTACCAGCTTAATGGGATGATGATGATTAAACTTCAGTAGGTGGCATAGAAAGACATATTGTATTTGGAACTGAGAGCCATGCAGTCATGAGTGTTACCATAATATCAAGAGCACTTCGTTATTTCTTTGTTATGTTATGGTATTTATTTTGTTTGCTTAAAAGCATGTGTGCTGTCAGTGTTACTCAGCACAGAAACTAAATAACCTTGTGTAATCTGACCCACTTTAATACTAATAAACTGTGCTTCAGTGTTTATGTACTCATTCTTAAAATAATGCCTGTAAAATGTTTAATTCCAATCACATTTGCACTCATTAACACTAGTGGACATGAGGCAGAGCTGGAGGAATCGGTAGCATAAATGTGCATCTCTCTCTCTCTCCATCCTTTTCACTTTGTTGCTCTCTCTTCCTCTCGCTCTCAATAGCTCAGCAATTGAAGTGCTAAACTACATAGCCGGCTCTGCTGCACTGCATAACAATAAACGCATATCTCATTCCATGATGGCCTATTACTGTGCCATGAGTGGGTGTACACCTTCAAAACATTTGAATTGTTAGCACTAACAACTTTCATTTGCTCTGTGAATTTCATCTTCAGGTACAGAGGCGTAGCTTCTTACAAATCAAAACAACTCACTGGAGGCTCCTTTAACATTCATTAAGGTGAGGGTAATAAAAATAATGACTACTACAGCCCACAGTATTCCTGGACTCAGTACATATGGATAATGAGGAGGAGATAATGAACTGTAGCAGAGTTAGTGTGCTTATGTATGTATATGTATGTGCATCAGACATTTTAGGGGGTGGGGGCCTACTGCTTATACCCTGATGCCATTCCTATTTTTAAGCTTGGAATAACTGTTGCGTTAATGGAATAGGAAAATAAAAATATATCATAAAGATATGAAAGTATCAATGCCATGTAAGGGAGTACTAAAAATTACCTGTTGAATTCTATGGTGATAAGTATGAATTTGTGAAACATTATTAGAAAACAAAAAAGATAATTCCATAAATTTCCATGCCAGTGCTACGCTTAGTGAATTTCATAAGCATCACAAATTTGGATGAGCTTACATTTGCAGGTATCACAAATGCATTTAAAATATAGAATTTTTGCTCTGCAAGCAACCCAAAGCAGCTAAAAGGGCACTTGTACAATCTGAGGGCAAAAGGGCAGGTTCTTAAGCCTACTGTGAGGTCTTTTTTGTGTGTATGTGTGTCCAATATGCATGCTCAAATGCAACGTAAGTGGCATAGTGACAGCATTTGTAGGCATTTAGCAGATCGAATTGCAGTTTTGTAGTGTTGTCCAGTAGGTGTTGTCTCATACAACCACAAAAAACCCACAGCCCAAGATCACCACCTAACAAAATCCTGGTGAGTTTGCGTAGGTTTGTAACTAACAAGAAACGTTAATTGGATTGTATATTTGCAACCGGGTGCCAATAGCATTGACCACACAGACATTAATTTGTGCTCCGACAAGGGCAAACAATATATAGTACTATATATATATATATATATATATATATACACTATCTATATATATATATATATATATATATATATATATACTATCTATATATATATATATATAGTGCTTTTTAACAATAAAGCATTGTCTTAAAGCAGCTTTACAATATTAGATTATCTTAAAAGGCCAATCCCAAATTGCGCAAGCCTAGGGCAACAATGGAAAGGAAAAATCTGAATGTAGAAGATAGAAACCTTGGGAAGACAAAGACTCAAAACGGGACCCTTCTTTCTTGGATGGCCTAAATGTTAACTGAAATAGTAAAGTTTGTATTAATATTAGAATTAAGCAGTAAGTTATTGAAAGCGCATTGTCTTCTAATAACAAAATTATGAAGGAAGTAGGTCTGGTGGGACCAGGGCATGGTGGGACTGTTTTCTATAGATGAAAACCAGTAGATTGATGCTGAGGTGGAGGAACATCCGAGTGGCATGTGCTAGAGCTGGTACCGGAATATTAGCTCAGAGAGAATAAATGTGGTTACTTATTGGTTAGGAGCACAGAGCTTATTAACAATCACTGATGCCAGGTGCAGCATGAAACTCCAGCAGAATTAACTATAGCAGCATAGATAGAAGGTGAGGAACCAGATGTCAACACAGCCAAGAGGCAAGCAAATTTGCTAGTTGTAGTTAGCATTCGAGCTGCTGCATTCTGCATTATTTGAAGTTTATTTTGAGATTTACTGGAGCATCCAGCAAGTAAAGCATTACAACATCAAGGTTATAAAGGCGTGAACCAGTTTCTCCGCATCTTAAAAGGAAACAATATTTCTAAGTTTAGCAATATTATATAAAGAAAGAAAGCAATTTGTGTGATGTTGTTAATGTGCACGTCAAGGGAGAGATATGAATCAAACATAACACCTACGTTACAGTTGGACTGGGCATTACGGAACAGCCATTTAGATTTTGGATAGAAGTAGCAAACCTGTCACAGTCACCTTTCACAGTCTTGGGTCCAACAAATAAAATAATGAAAAATCATAGACCCCCAAGGGACACCATACTTGAGAGGTTGGAGTGTTATTTAAATCAACATCATACTGTTACTGGTCGGTTACATAAGATTTTAACCAAGAAAGTGCCAGTCCCTTAATACCTACAGTTCTTTCTAGCCTATTCAATAAGACTTCATGATATTTAGTGTCAAATCCTGAATTTAAATCTAATAAAACAAGAAATGAAAAATGTCCATTATCTGATGATATTAATATTGAGATCATTAATTAAATCAGTAATTAAATTTTCCATAATTTTTGTGAGCAGTGTAGCATCTGCCAGCATTAATTAAGAAATTAATGTAAATAAGTTATATGTACAGTATGTGGTACAATTACTATCACCTATTGACTTCACGTGTTTAAAATTACATCATTATTTTGTTTATTTTAAATTCATTATTAACACTGAATTGCCAGTCTCTTTGTTGTCTAAAATGCATGAATGGATGTTTATTTAAAAATAAAATTAAGTTGACCAGACAAAACATTAAATATCTCAGCTTATTTCTAGGTGTTTATATGTCTGCAGTAAAATAAAGTAAATGTAAAAAACACTGTGTTTATAATTATATTGGGGCTGTGGTGGCACATTAGTTAAGATTCTGGACTATAGTCCAGTCCAGGAAGACATAATGGACCGCTTACTTTTAGCTCTGCTTAATAAATAGGAGCAGTTCTAGCACACATTCATCACCAGATGATCAACCACCAAAGAGTACCTGCTCTATTGTGGACCTATTAGGATCCAGACCATAAAGAATCGGGTGAAAAATGTGCAGAAGTATAAGAACAATAAACTCCTATATGGTAAACAGAGCTAATATGATGGACAGTACGTGTAGAAACAAGGGTTGGTTTTCTTTATTTATAGAACAATGGAGGGTCTGGTTTTTTCACAGAAGAAGCCTTTTGACTTGCCATGTAACTGGTTCTACTGGTGGATGTCCAGTTCAAACTTCATTGCATTTAAATGTGTCTTATATATTCATGGCAGAACTGCTATGAAAATATTTTTAAGTGAACAGCTGGGACTAAGTTAACCTTGCTCTGTACAACATAAAAATACTATAATTTTCGGTCCATCCAATCATTACGTTACTACAGGGGAATAGTTGTATTAGATAGCTCACTTTATTAACCCCAGAGGGAATTTTTCTCATTACTGCAGAAGCAGAGTGAGTAAAAAAATAATATTTAGACATAATAGCCTATAAGAATAAGAAATATTTAGTATTCCTATGAAATGAGGTTATAGATAACAACATAAACACATCTAAAAAGCAATATATTTCCCATGAGCTTATTTTAGAAATAGGCTCAGTCCCGCACAGTGATTGTTGCACAGGGTGACTGCTGCTGGTAAAAATGGCTTCTTCTAACGATGGGGAGAATCATATGGAGAAATTTGATTAATTGTCAAGGAAGAAAAATTTGGATCCAAGTGCAGAGCAAAGTATTCTCTGCTAACTAGGAATGCTCATTGGTTAATGATAAACATATAAACAGATAGAGAGTAATAATAATTAAAATGAACAGTGAAAGTACTAAGAGTGGTGTGGAAGGTTGTACTGGATGAACTATGTGAGACAATCCAAAGATATGCTTAAAAATTTTAAGCATGCTCAAACTTATGTTGTTTATTCACACTAGTTTATTTTTGTCGTTTGTCTTTTTATTTGATCTTTATTGAGTCTTGGCTAAAAACGCCAACATTTACGCAAGCTTTTGGTTAGATTTAGACTGGGGCACATGGCTCGGGTTAGCTCTTGCCTGTTGACTATGTTACCTTCTGGTTTTTCCCCTTTAACTATGCTGCTATAGTTAATGCTGCCGGAGTATCACGCTGCACCTGACTCCTAACCCATAAGTAACTACATTTTCTCTTTTCTCTCCGAGCTGATATTCCGGTACCAGTTCCATCACCACACACTTAGATGCTTAGATCCTTCACCCCAGCATTACTCTACTGGTCTTTATCAACAATAACCAGTTCCACCATGCCTGGGTCCCACCAGAGTGCAGTAACCCCCTCCATCATTTAGTTATTAGGAGACAATGTGCCTTCAATGACTTATCGCTGAGGACTCATTATCTTAAATCTATTTTGTTATATAAGTCAGTGTTGTCACGTGTAACTAACGTCTAGGCCATATAAGGAGGATGGGTCCCGTTTTGAATCTTTGTTCTTCAAGGTTTCTTCCTTTTATATTTAAGGAGTTTTCCCCTGTCGCCCTAGGCTTGCTCAACTTGGGATTGGAATTTTAAGATAATATAATATTGCAAAGCTGCTTTAAGACAATGCACAATTGTAAAAAGCGCTATATAAATAAATTATTTTTTACTCTAGTGACAGTTTATTTCCATTTTTTAACAACTGAATACTCATAACTTATTATCCCAATGGATTATGGGAAACCAAGTACCAGTAATCTTGATTTAATGCATTGGTCCTTCCTGCATGTCCCAGCTGTCCTTTGCTGGCTACTGGTGTCACAGACTGGATTCTTACATGCTTAATATGGATAAAAGTTTAAATTGTCCTCCACCACCACACTCATCCCAACACTCAATCTGTTCAGCTTTCTTGCGTCACTTGATCTAATGCTGCATCTTTAGCATATTGACTAAAATGATTTTAGGCTAGCATGCTTTGAGCTGGACACAAATATACCTCAGTACCATTAATACACTGCTCACAAAAATTAGAGGATGTTTCATGAAACATCC
The DNA here is from genome assembly GCA_033117975.1 of Parotocinclus spilosoma. Lineage (NCBI taxonomy): Eukaryota > Metazoa > Chordata > Actinopteri > Siluriformes > Loricariidae > Parotocinclus > Parotocinclus spilosoma. The sequence continues at coordinate 1,110 of JAVSBV010172926.1, read as the reverse complement.
CCTAATTTTGTGAGCAGCATATAAGACAACAATCACCTTCAGATGGAATAAGAAGAGGGCAACAAGTTACATTGTGTCAAAAGTCAGGAGAAACAAACAATTCATTGTAAAACATTAATAGACCTGTTAAGAACCTGTTAAAACATAATTCCAATAATGAGAGATACAGTGCATTAATTAAGGAATTGCGTTTAGGAGTAACCTACCTTTACCTTTTCAGTGCAAAAAGTTGTAGGATTTTAATTTATAAATAAATAAAAACAATGAGTAATAAAATAAAATAAAAATGTAAGCAATTTCTGTTCTTCAGGCTTAGACATGTATACAAGATTTTGGTTATTCAGTCAAAGAAAAATAGTGTATCTTATTGTAATATTTGATAGTTATCCATTCTCATAATTGAGAACATTTCAAACTTATATTACCAACTAGTGGGCAGGCATTCAATCTAAGAAAGCTTATTAGTGAGGAAAATCAAACAAATTGGTAAGAGACCAGCCATAGCGCTTTGTCAAATGTGAGATTTATTCTCAATTGTTTTTTGTTTATTTTTTTATTCCTAGCACAGAACCTTAACCTGCTGCTGCCATATCAGTTTAATAGGCTTCACCTGGGTGTTATGTTTTTTTCTGCAAGATTTTGCACTTTTAGGTATAGGCCCAGGAATGTAAAGTACACGACAGTATATATCCAATAGTTTGTAGACCACTATGTTTAGTTAGTTATCTTTTATCTGAGTCACACTCTCTAGTTTCATAATGAATGAATCGTATGAAGGACATCAATAGAACAACCTCAGTAGACAGACAGTGGCATTACAGTAGGTTGTACTAAACACACTGGATACATATCTTATATATATACATATATCTACACATATATTGTACTTATTTAGAAGGTCAATGGCCAAGAGTGAGTCATGGCTTAGTGTCTCACATGAATGCCTGATCCCCAAGGACATGCTCATAAATTTATTGTAAAGCCCACACTCTTCTCCCTAATCAGGATAATGTCATTATGGAAACTAAATAACGGAATACACTGGTTAACAGCCAAAATGTTTCGGGCATCAAACCAGTTGTTCTTAACTAATTTTGGGGTGCTGAGATT
>JAVSBV010172915.1:0-13719 GCA_033117975.1 Parotocinclus spilosoma | reverse complement strand
CACACACACACACACACACACACACACACACACACACACACACACACACACACACACACACACACACACACAACAAAACGAAACACCTCAAATAAATCCCATGTAAATATATTATTAGGTAAATGTTGATAGAATGAAAAAAATGAATTTGATTCTTCTTCTCTGTTTGATTTTCCTCAACATTACTGCTTTTATTATCAGAAACCGAGTCATGGCTTTGGAAAAGATATTGCTCACAAACATTTGGGGATATTTTAAAATGAAATATCCCATAATTAAATATCCCCATATTTTTATGAGCAGTGTAATGTTTCCAATAGCATCATTAATATTTGGATGTGTTCTATTTTCCCCTAGTCCTCTGGAGTCAACAGTGTCCAGGGTGTATAAAATAGCAGGAATGCAGATGACCAGGTAAAAAAGGTAAATAAAATGTTATTAACAAAAATACAAAGGAACTAAATAGAAAGAAATGGGCAAAAGTCAAACCCTACTTCGAGCAGTAAGTCCGTAAAAAGGTTTAGCTTGGCTCTCACTCCCTCGGCTCCCTCTCAGCATGAGAGCCCTTACAACCCTTACAAGCTGACCCCCCTCAATATTGTTCCCCTATCTCATCTTATAGGACAGGACCCAGCCTTGGACTGAACCATTACTTCCAGGTGTGACTATCCTATAGGAATAGGTTGCATTTTCTCGCCATGACAAATAAGTAACAAACATTAACCCATATTTACACATTAACACGTTTAGCCCGCACCTCCATTTCTCCTACATTATTTTTTAACCTGGTGTTAACCCTGACATCCCCCTTCCATGAGCTGGCCGAGGGCCGTACGGCACACCTCAGTCTGTGCTGCCACCCTTTAGTAAATCTACTACTGAAAAGACAGCAGATAAGTTTATCAGATAAGCATTACTTCACTAGGGCTGCAACTAACGATTATTTTAATAATCAATTAATCGGTTGATCATTTTTTGTTTTCGATTAATCAATGAATCAGATATTTAAATAAATATATTAAAGAATTAAATATTTTTAAGTAGCAAAAGTGCAAAAGCTAAGAGATACGCACACATTGGCACAGTACGTCACAGTGTGTAAATACCTAATTACACAAATTAGAATAGCTTGAATATGTTCCCTTAATCCCTGTCTAAATACAATTTATCCTGCCTATACAGTGCAGTGTCTTCATTTATACTTTGTCAGAAAATGTAAACTTAAGCTTAATCATTAATTACCACAACTGTGTAAACGTTATATTTATTAAGCACATAAACACTGCTTAAGCTAATTACACTTAAATTAAAAGCAACACACACGTACTCCATCACTGCCATTATCCAGTTAACAAGCAAAAAACCGTGTTATGCCAGTTCCTATAGTGTGTGTGTGTGTGTGTGTGTGCACCGTTACGTTGCCTCACTTTAAAACAGAACCAACTCTACTGTAGTGACTCTTACCCTGCTGTTGAGCTCCCTTCATCCTCGTCGCTTACTCCAACATGTTTTCGTTTCAGGTTCTGTATCATCACCGTTTGCTCCCGTGCCAAGGTAAAGCACTTTTGCAAAGTGTGCATGTTACACATTTTTTTGTTGTGTGAAGCGTGAAGTGCTCACACACTTTTGAAGAATTAAGCCGAACCTTCTTCTCTGCGTCGGCCGTGTTTCTTTAAGAAGTTAATACATTCTCCAAATGTTAAACTTATTGAAAAATTTCCGTGTCGCTCCGTTCAAGTCGTTCTTATTTATTTTTGCCAGCATTGATGAAGCGCCGTGATGTAAGCGGATATGTAAAGGCGAGTAAGGCATAAATCGTGTGACACAATGAATCGATAATAAAATTCGTTGCCAACACGTTTAATAATCGTTATTTAGCAATTTTATCGATTCGTTGATGCAGCCCTATACTTCACATACACACACACACACACGCACACGTACACGTACAGTGGTGATGGGCAACACCTTTGCCTTATTACACAGGTTCACTTACTGTCCTGTCTCACTTACATTAAACCCAAACTGTCTGCACTGTAAGCAGAGACTTCTTACCCAGATAGGTTACAGCTGCTGACTCAGTAACACTATAGAGTTGTGTAACTGTATTGTTTACCATGCCGTGTCGACACTGGTGCAGACCGGGTAGCTGAACCTGTTCGCAGACAAGCAGTTTTTCTCATAACCCCAACACAATTCCCTTTGTGAAAGGGCATCCTGTCCAGAGAGAAACAATAACTTTTAGTGTAGGTCCTAATTCTGGACATACTTTTATATTCTTTCCACTCTAATCAGTACATAAATGGCAGTTCTTAGGATCTGGCTGTGGATTGACATGTAGCTCCAGCTGCAAACACCATAACCCCACCCCCTGTATTGGCTGCTAAACTATACTGCAGAAAGCCATGAGTCAAATAACCAAATGGAAAAAGATTTCTTACTTTAAACGGGCAAATTGGGTCCTGATGGCAGAGTTTAGCCACGTCCGGGTTGCTGTGGAGGAAGTATGGGACATGGAGGTCTGGTAGTGACAGGGCGCTGTAGTTGAGGAGCGGCTGAGCAACATCAAGGGCAGTAGCATGAACATAGAGAGCCCAGACCAGCAAAAGCACCATAGTCCCACTCACGCTCCACGTAGCCTCCGTACCGATGCCCTCTTACCTGAGACCACGGGAGATAAGGAACAAAGACAGAGTCCGAGAGAAGTCAGACAGAGTGCGGCCTCAGCGTGGGAACCCGCGAACGAACGGATCTAACTCGCAACACAGGAAACCTCAGTCACTTTTTTCCTACCATTGTTTAGACCTTCAAGGGAAATTAACATCAAAAAGCAACAAGGTCTCCAGCTGGTGAGGGACACATTCCATAGCTTAGGCAAAACAAGATGTATTACATTGAGTGTTCAAGAATCTCTTATTTAGCTATTATACAGTTTTGTGTATCTCAAAAGTCTTAAAGTAAATGACCGCTCAACACCACAAAGAGTAAATGTGAAATATTGAGAGTAATGTAAAAGAATGTACATTTTAGACCCACTTCTACATGTCTCTTATTAATTTTAAGTAAGATTATTCCTGTGTGCCAAGGTAGTGCAGTGATTTAATGCACTAACCCAAAACTGCCAGGATGGGCACCTACAAATTTTAGGAATCCATAGAGTCCTTGGGAAACCTATTTTAACACCCATGGATCCAATAAATGAGTGTGTAGAATACCTCTATTTTCCGGTATTTTTCTGGTCTAGTGTTCTGTGGAAACCAGAAGGTTCCTTACAAAGGTCAAACCAAAGACAGAAAAGTGTCCTGGAGTAACAATTTTGGAGAGAGTAGTAAAGAAATTTTTACTACGGGACAAATTTTTGTTCACTTTCTGGTTTCTGTTCAGATAGAAATGCTAAAACCAAAAAGGATTCAGAAGCAACTACTAATATTTTGTGAATTGTAGTGAAAAACGTATTGTTACATTCTGTACTAGTGTTCTACAGAGAGCAAAAGGTTCCTGAAGTCGGGCATGGATTGTTTATCAGCAATTTCCGCATCGATAGCTGTTTAAAAACAAACACAGAGGATAAATTGGCACACAAAGTTATATCAAAACTAGTCAAAATTACTCAGACGAGGCCAATTTAACATAATGAATGAACTTAATGTATGTATTCGGATTGTGGAAGGAAACCACAGTACCCAAAGTATAACCATGGAAACTCCCAAAAGGACACAGTTTGGATCGAACCTGGGACAACTGAGCTTTGAGGCAAACCACTGTGCCACCATGTAACCCGGGTCAAAGGAAAGAGGATTCAAAGAGCAGAAATAGTAATAAATGGCAACGTCCAACAACATAGAGATTAATTTATTATGGACAGTGCAGTGAGATCCTTAGTTCCTTTCTGGATTCTGTATAGTATAGAATTCCTGAAAAAGGGGCAAACCGAAAAACTAGAAAGCTTATTGAACGCTTAATTATTCCAGGTATTGAACCAATAACTGCTTAATGGACTACGGTATCCTAGCAGTTAAGGTACTGGACACTGGATCTTATGGTCCAGGGTTCAAATCCCACCTCTGCCAATCTTCCACAGATGAGTCCTTAAGAATGGCCCTTAATCCAACATTGCTTTAATTCTAAGACCGTATGAGTTGTAAGTCACTCTTGATAAAGGCATCTGCTAAATGCCGTAAATGCAGTGGAAATCCATTCTGTCCTTTAGGGAGTTTTTCCTTTCCACTGTCGCCCTAGGCTTGCTCAATTTGGGATTGGCCTTTTAAGATAATATAAGATGGTAAAGCTGCTTCGAGACAGTGCACCACTGTAAAAAGCTCTACATAAATCAATTTGACTTTGACTTGACTTTCTGACTAAAAAGGGTCTCAAGGAAAAAGGGTCAAGAAGGTGGAATCCCAAAGGAAACTTGATGGAGGGTGTATTAAAGAACACTGGGTTCTGCTGGAATGGTTTTACATTCGACCAAAATATTTCTGAAGATGAGGGTGAAGATGATGTTTTAAGGAGAAACGTTTCCATCTAGAACACAATCAACGCAATCATGAGACGAAAACTTATAAAAAGAAAAAGAATATCATCAAGTGCAACTGGTTCCTTTTCGGTTCTAGGCTTCTAGACACACCAAAAAGATTCCTTAAGGGAGTCCCAAAGTAAAGAAAAAGAAAACAGAATGCTTAATATCTAAAGGTACATTCATGTATCCTTTTGTTTACTGTAGTTGTCAATAGTTCAGTTCTGTTCTAGGGTTCTGTGTGGACGAAACCGTTTCATGGCCAACAAAAGCAAAGCAGAAACTGTTCCACTTAAAAATGTTAAGCATCCCAAACTAACTTTGGGGAACCTTCATGAAGAATGCATTAAAGACCCATTAAGAGGTACCTACCTGAAACCTTTCTTCTTTTCATAGTTACTATAGCTCTTACAGCATTGTTTGTTTGGTAAGTTACATGCGGTTAGTGCACTACTTGCGGTTTGGGACACAGCCATAGTGACTATAAGAGTGACTTAGAAAGCCGCCCTGTTGCCAGTGGCTGCGGCTCGCGGCTTTCCGCTGTAACCACTGGTTAACTTTCCAAATACAGCAGATATTTTAACCACTCTCCCACACGGTGCACATTTCTCCCTCTCATAACGAACGTAATTCGAACGCCAGAAGAGTCACTAATGTTTAGACCATCACTGGATCATGTGTTTTCAAACCACGGCTTACCGTTTTCATCCAACTATGGGGACGTGAAGGAAGGAGGTCGCCATCATACCGGAAACCAACAGCAGACATGTCTTGCACAAGACTCACCACAAGAGGGCGCGGAAAAATCCACGAATACTCCGCAGTAATATGATGGATTTATCAATTGTAGTCATTGAGAATAAAGAATAGTGAACTTACTTCACATACGCTGCTCATAAGAATTAGAGGACATGTCATTCCTGATTTTTGTGAGCAGTATAGTAAACCAAAGGACGTAGATAAATATTACATGTAATAAATGTAATAAAATATTACATGCAAAACGTGGTTCTGTGGAGAAATCTCTGCCAAGATGCTTTTGTTAGGATCATTCAACAAGGTCTCTACCATGTGATTGAGTAAATTCATTCATTCATTATCTTCCGCTTAATCTACATGGGGTCGCGAGCCAGCCGGTGCCCACCCGGAAACTCTGGGTGCAAGGGCAGGAACAACTCTAGACATGACGCCAATCCATCGTAGGGCACACACACACACACACAGTCATGCACTAAGAGTCCCAGTTGAGCCTTGACTCTCTATCATGAGTCACAGTTGAGCCTTGACTCTCTATCATGAGTCCCAGTTGAGTCTTGACTCTTATCATACGTGTTCCAGTTGAGTCTTGACTCTCTATCATAAGTCCCAATTGAGTCTTGACTCTCTATCATACATGTTCCAGTTGAGTCTTGACTCTTTATCATACGAGTCCCAGTTGAGTATTGACTCTTATCATACGAGTCCCAGTTGAGTCTTGACTCTCTACCATTTGAGTCCCAGTTGAGTCTTTACTCTCTACCATACGAGTCCCAGTTGAGTCTTGACTCTCTATCATACATGTTCCAGTTGAGTCTTGACTCTCTATCATACATGTTCCAGTTGAGTCTTGACTTTTCAATCATACAAGTCCCAGTTGTCTATTGAATCTTTACCAGACAAGTTTCAGTTAAATCTCGAGTCTCTATCGCTTGATTCCAACTGGAGAGTCAGTCTCTATTGTGCAAGACCAAGTCTAGGACCAAGTCTCAGGACATGGCTCAACTTTCATTAACTTGGAATTCATCTTGTACAACTGGATCAATAAGTCTTAGAAATACAGTAGTTCAATAAAAGCAATGTGCTCAGTGATCTATATTACTCATTTTATTTACACATATACACAGAAACTGGAAGGTTATTCATTCACAATAACATGACTTATGAAGTGAAATCCCAAGTTGCTAGGTTATTAGGTAAGCAATATTTATGTTGTAACTACAGTCACTATTTATCATTATACCATACAGATGCACTTTGTATACATACAATTACTGCCTGTAGCTTCTGTTGTAATATACAATGTTTAAGCCACCCCATTCCTGTCTGTAGATGGAATCAGACGTACATCAGGTACAGTCAGTAATTCTGTAGGTGTCAATAAAAGACTACGGGTCCAAGGTAAATATTCCTGATACACTGGCAACATGGCCTAAAGAAGGCTTTGGGTTGCATTTAATAGGTGTTAGTCAGCTGGTTAATACATTATGGCCTACTGACTCACAATCCCAGCTTACTTGTACTCATACAGGTCTTATTAAACAATTCTGTGTGAGTGTATTCAGAAAGCAGAGGTAACCCAGCAGCTCAGCCACCAGCTAGGGGATGAGAGTCTACTGACATTTCAAAGACTTTGTTCCTAACAATAATAATAATAATAATCATCATCACACAAAAGAAAATGATTGTTGCTTGGATTGTGCAACAGCACCACACTTTAAGGACATGGTCCATGCCCTAGTCGTGCATTGTGGCCAATTTGGGAGGTCGTAAAGTGAGAAATGGTAGCTGGTTGGTAATCATCTCCTGGCAATGCAACCACCTGGTGCGACTCCTAGGACACTCAAGTGCTCTGTAGAGGAACATGACTCCGCCCTACTCCACGCAAGTGGGGCGATTTCCAAGATTTCTTTAAAAAAAAAGGAAACTTGTATTGGGGGCATTCATGTGGATGTCATGACTGGCTGTGTCTCCAGGAGAGGAGAGTGATCCCTAGATCATAGCTCACTGCTGAAACAGCAACCCCTGCTGGCCCTACAATAGACTGGGATCCCATCTATGCTTATCTAACATCTATCCTAATGTTCTCTGAGACAGGCACCCACCCCCAGTACTCTAATGAGTAAAAAGTGAGTACAGTCGTTTCCAGAGAACTTTCCTTAACCCACCTGTTATGGGTATATTTGCTATCCATTTATCCTAGAGCTCTATTTGACCCCATTAATTTAAACCTGCAGGATATTATTAGAATTAAGGGCGTTACTTAAGTTTGTGTGTCACATACTTCATGCTTTTCGCATACAGCTATGGATGTAGCATGTGCACACACAATTGTTTGTCCTCATGGGTTTACTCTAGCTGCTCTGGTTTCCTCCTACATTCAAAAGATATAGTTTGGGTAAACTGGTTGCTCTAAATTGGCCCAGTGTAAATGTGTCTGACTAGTATTGCTGTAACCTTGTTTACGTTGTGAATAACCATTGATGCCGATTCAACATTAAATAAGCAAATAAAAACAGAACTACAGCTGGAGGTTTGTGAGGTTAGGCCCCAGAAGCAGGAAGTTTCTGATGATTTATCAATTGCATGCTACAGTAACCTTAATTTGATCCAAAAGAGTCCAAACAAATGTGTGTAAAATCTTAATATTTCTTATAATTTATTCAGCCAAAGTAAAATGGGGTCAAACTGACTTGATTCACTAAATAAAGGGCAATGCAAATATATCATGTTTACGTGTTTACCCAGCTTTCCCTATTAAACTAGTAAAAACCACTTATTTTAAATTGCCAGTGATGTATTTAAATATGTTAAACATTGAATGTGGCCAAACTGACCTCAAATATACACTGCTCACAAATATTAGGGGATTAAAAAAGAAGCATTTAATTTTATTAAATTAGGTAATCAGAAATGCAAGTAAAAAAAAAAAAAAGTCAAAGAAAGTTTAATTACATAAATGAGATGGAAACTCAGTTTTGGCAAATGAGCAGTAAGCATGTGGTGAACAGAAGCATGTTAAACTGGACGAGAGTCCCCTACTTTGACTATTCAATAGGGTGTATGATCACCCAAGAGTGCCAAAACTCACTGACAGCGATGGGACATGGAGAGAATCAGACTGTACAGCACTTCTTGTAAAATCCTCTTTATATTTATTTAATATCCTCTAATATGTGTGAGCAGTGAACTAGGCGGGTTAAGAAAAAAAGCGATCTTTGTGTTGGGGGAGTTCAGGTAGTCTTACATGCAGTGAGCCAAGCAGCGTCCTGTACGTGCTTTCCAGTCATGTCCGCTATCTGTGGGAGGTGTGGTTAGTCAGTGAGACTATCTCCCAGAGCTACAACCTCTTCCGACCCTGTGAAGGACCCGCTAGCACTGCCGTCTGGGATAGGCACTGAACACGCCTCCCCTTTACCAAGAGTGGGACGATTCTCCAAGATCAAAGCTTTCCTTTAAGAAAGACAATCTTTGTGTGGATTCATTAGATAGGTGTTCTTAAAAGTGCAAATTGTGGGTTCCCCAATCAAGGTTCCCACATCTTTTTCAAGTATATGTATTGACGATTCTCCAGGAAAAAAAACCATTTGAATTGCTCCCACGGCCTCATAAATAATTACAGCATATACACCTGATCTGCAGGTACAGAACGCTGAAACATAAGATAGACAAAATCTCCCGCTGAAAAAGACTCGTCTGTCTACAGTAGATGCACTTGTAGCTCTGGTAGCTCTCTGTGCCAGAGTTCATTTCTGATTTTTGAGTAACTCATCAATTTGCGTTTTGTACATGTTCTTGACGTCCTCCAGGTCGAGTCGGAGCTCCTCGTCCTCCTCTGCTTTCTCTCCGTACATCTGCAGGATGGTGTTGTGTCTCTGTTCCAGGTCCTGAGAACAAGCAAGAACAACAGAGGTCTCTCAGTGTTATGAATGCACAGAAGGAGTGATGAATGGACCTCAGAACCTCAGAAGAATACATGCAGCGTGCAAATATTCTGCTGCTCACTTATTCAATATTCACAAACTGAACATACCCCTACATTTAGGGGTGGGAATCTCTAGGCACCTCACGATTCGATTACGATTCAGAGGGAAACGATTATCGATGCATCTCAATTCGTTTTTTACTATACAGTTCCATGTGATTACTTTAAACAAATCCAGGATGAAATGAATTCCAATATTTTTTAACAAAACAAATGGAAGCAATTTGGCATATTACAAAAACCACATATATAAATAATCAAATAAATATCTGCCCTTTTATATAAATAAATGAGGTCAACATTTCTGAGCATCAAAGAATCAAAATCCTGAGGATCAAACAAATAAATTAAATGGCGTAGAACACAAATTCAGATTTGCAGAGTAAAAAAAGAACTAATTAGCATCTGCAGAAAGAAAAGTCAAAATTATTAATTGCTTTTTGTAAATAACAGCACTGAACATAAAACATAGAACATAATAAAATAATACCAACGAGGGACAGTACAAATGAGCTTATCACACATAGGGACTGTTTAGGCGATCAAACCCAGCCTATCACACACTCCTCATTACCGTCCTTCTGATCACAAACACACACCTGTTCCTTATTAGTTCTCTCCTGCACTTTAGTTCTCTGCTAAGTGGCTCGTGGCTCTCACCTCGTTTCTAAGCTCTTTATACTGTTGTGGATTATCGCTGATTTACCTGCTTCCGGTTTCGTCTCGCCTTTATTGGATTACATCTGCTGATCACTTATTGTCTTTTTGTGTTTGACCCTGGACTGTTTGTTTGGGCTGATTCTGCCTGTCGATTACTCCAATAAACACCAGTTTTGTCTCTGTACGCTGCATCTGGTTCTGCTATTGACCTGCTTGTGTTACAGAGCTCGGTTAGTAAATGCTAATGTTTAAGTTTTTGTGTTAGAACAGAAGCTGGTCTACATGTTCAGATGCACTCAATGATCGATTATTTTTAACGTCCGAATGCATCTAAAAATCAAAATTTTCCCCCACCCCTAATTTATATATACATTAGAAGGGGCACTTTATTATTATACACCACCTTGTATTTGCACCCACTGATCCCTACTATCAAATTAGTACCTGATCTGTGGTTGGCCTGAATATTAGAGAACAGAGGTATGTGGAGATACAAATGGACTACAGTCTGCAATTGTAAAACTAATACTAAAGTGCTTCTGAATGGTAAATGGCACTGATAAAATAGACAACGAGTTCAAAACCAAGGGGTGTATATAATAAAGTAGCTGGTGAATGTATATAGGTGGCAGTATAAATAAGATATAACGCTTTTATAAAACTTTAATTAGATCTACCTGTTTGTGGCTGATATATGGAAGATGAAAGCATTTAGGATTGAGGCAAACAGGGACAGATCATTATCATTTTTTCCTAAACAATTTTCTCTTACTTTTCTTTCTGGCTCCTCACTTTAGATTATTTAACAGGACACCGTTATTACTCATTCTCCTCAGCTTCTTACCTTGGGGTCAGCAGTGAGCAGTTTGAAAGCAGCATACACTTGGTTCTCCTTCACACCTCCTCCCAAGTCTAGAAAATTTGCCGGTTTTCCACCATGCAGATCGATGATGTCACATGTCGCCATGGCAAGGCCAGCACCATTGACTGTAAGAACAGTAAAAAAAAAAATTTCACTTCACTATACCGGCCCAGACTCCCCTTTTTTCACTTTCTGAGAATTCACTTATAATAATACATAATACATGATAAAAAGAAATCATAATGAGTCTTTCAAATCTAGATCTAATAGCCATGGACTCAACAATCATTCAAACTGAGCATATTTTGCTTAAGAATTACTACAGATTCCTGTGTTAATGGATTATTTATGCTCTGGTTTCGCATTGTTATGAATTTGTTACATAATCGTGTTGTGCGTTTTGCTTCTTCAAGTCGGTCTACGCTGTGGATCCATGAGCAGAGGCAGGAGTCCAAAAGTAACTTGTTAGCTCACGTTTGTACTAGAGACTGTTCTAAACTCAGTTGATGTGTTTAAAGGAAGTTTTTGGCATTACTATGTTTGTGTTTATAACTTTCTGTTGCTAATTTGTAACAAGCTGTAAATTGTGTTTGTATGTGTATGTGCCTGTCCAATCTTAAAGAGTATGATATTGTTTGTCCCTCTGTCCCATTCAGTTAATGTTCGCTCTCACCTATAACTATGTACAGGTAAGCTCAGATTAATGGCCATCCGGTCAACTAAGGTCTTACCAAGTATAACAAATTAGGTTAGGAATTTAAAATTTGTCCTTTACTCTGGAAGCTGTCAAGCATATTCCTTATGCTTTAATGCTTCGTTTACATTTAAACATTTTCATTTATTTTCACAAATATTGATTTACTTTGCATAAGTACGTGCATAAGTAGGATGCCTGTCTGCTGTAAACTTTTAGGACGCTTTGTATAAAGTTTGTATTCTGCTTAGCATTATAAGCATCACGCCATCATCATCTACATATACCTAAAAGCTCTGAGTGCCAGTCATGTGACTGTGACTTCCTAGTAATAGTGCCATGCTGTATTTAGCTACTTAAAGGTTTGTTTTTGAAAGGTAATAGTGCATTGCCTGCTTGGAAAGTATTGTTTTCTTAAGTGGACTCATTCCCTCTTGGTTGTGTGCAGCTAGTGAGGTATGTTTATTTCACCGTTTGTGTTATTTTGAGTTCTAAAGTGTGTAGGATCATGAATGTGTGCTTGTACACATGTTGTATAGTTCCTGGAGGAAGTGATGTGCATAACTGTTTAATCTTTGCATGCTGTGTAGATGGTAGCGTTTCACCTGCGTTTTGAGTAATACCGCTTAACCATTTATGTATGTTTTACACATTATGTATAGTTTTCCGATCAATCGCCATTTTGATCAACACCTGCAGGTATGCAGAATATACCTGTACACTGGTTCACATTTACTCATTAAGTTGTTGGTATTTTTGGTTCTTTATAATATGGTTTAGCAGTGTCCTTTTGGCTTCCATTAAAGAAAAATATAAATTGTTTTAATTACTTATCAGTCACTCGTGTTTTCAGTGGTAACTTTGATGTATTAAGGTATCGTTTGCATGCATTTTTCTTCTGAAAGTACCTGTTAAATACAGTAGACTAAATAGTTTGGTATGGTAATGTCTGGTGAACGTCTATCTGCTTGGACATTGTTCTTAACCGTGCCAGTTGCTTCAAACTACTTAACTAATCTTTTCCCCCCATTTCTAATCAGTCTCAGTTTCTAGCCACATATCCTAGTCGTGGTGGCAACAGCCCATTTTCTATCCTTGGTCATGGGTTCTAGCTCCTCCTGGTGGATTCCCAGATTTTCCCAAGACAACTGGGATATATAATCCCTCCATTGGATTCTGGGCCTGCTTTGTTATAGTGTATCTGTAGTGTAGCTGTAAGTGGCTCTTAATAAGCGTCTGATAAATCCATAAATGTAAACCTTCTTAAGGGTTTAATGCCTAATCCAGAACATATATTAACCAGTCCCAAACAGCTTGTTGACTTGAGCTAAACTCTCTCGGCATTCATGTCCCGCTCTCCAGCAAGCTGGCCTAAAGACAAAGAAGCAAATTAACCGAAACGTTCATTGGATATTAGGACATTGGACTGCAGCAGGAACAGTATCTGGTATAAGAATCTGCCTCAATAGTCCACCCTTTAACACAGCCAAACAGTTTTTTCCTGCAGCTAATTTCTGCCTCTCAGAGGAAAGACTGAAACTTGGCAAGAGGTCCCAAAACCCAGGTTTGAAGCATGAGCATGAGCTTGGAGTATAAAATCGGCTTTTTGCTCTCGGCATCTCTTCTGTCCAGCCTTGCAGCTTTTACGTCTAATGAATGCTGTTACAATACTACAATAATCTTTGGACCAATCTGTTCTTCATTTAATTGTGTTGTGCATTGTTCTCTACCTGCTCTTGGATAAAGCACTCCTAGGTAAAATTCTCCTTCATTGATGACATTAATGACATTGCTTACCAAAGCAGGCAATGTTGCCGTCCAGGCCGATGTATTTCAGGTCATACTTGGCTGCCTCCGTCTCGATGGGGTCACTCTCAGCTGTGTCGTCCATAGCAAAGACATCTTTCTGCCTGAACTCAGCGTTGTCATCAAAGTTTATTTTGGCGTCGAAGCAGACGACTATGGGAAACGACGCAGACATGAAAATATGAGGAAAATACTTTTTTATGTAAACTTGTAATCAAAACTACTTAAATACCCCCCTCACCCCAGCTCCACAGGAAAATAAGGATTTCACCTGGGCCTAATCGTGTTTGAAAATAAATCAGTTAAACACTACAATATTTTAAAGTAGCAGGACATTTTGGCCAGTTGGCAGACTTTTAGCTGGGGTTCATCATAGGACTGAGATAAGCAGGCTGGCTGTTCTGACCTAGGTGACCTATATATACACACATATATATATA
>JAVSBV010172886.1:0-13722 GCA_033117975.1 Parotocinclus spilosoma | reverse complement strand
CGGAAATCTCCAATGGTATCCTTTGTAACATTTGCAACAATTGTCAGTTTTTTTTGTCTGCCTGCAAGACTGCGATTCACTTTTTTTCAGCAGGTGTCACAGGGCTTCAATCGTACTAGATTTCTGACATTCAGACACGAATAACATTTTTATTTCCCCTTATATTTTTTGTTTGGATGAATGTTAAACAGCACATGGCTATACTTTATTTGTAATTAATTTGTAGTAGTTTTTAATATTCACTGGATGATGGTGTGTGTGTGTGTGTGTGTGTGTGTGTGTGTGTGTGTGTGTGTGTGTGTACACAATTTCGGATGATTATGAATTGGTCAGACCCCCTTATTTGTTTTCTGGTCAATAGTTCAGACTATGATCCCACTGTGCAAAAGGTAAAGGATTCAGTATTTATGTATTTACTGAATTTACATTGCAATCTATAAAAAAAAAAAACTTGGCTTAAAAATACATATTTGCATTCAGAACTGATTCAGAAAGGTGCTGGAAACATTCCTCAGTTTGTAGCTGACAAAAGTAGCACCCAGTTTGTCTCTGGTGGTGCTGCTGTAGCCCACCTGCTTTAAGATGCATTGTATTGTGAACATTGCTTGTAAACCCTTGAGATGTCTGGCTGTGTGGAGCTGAGCTGAGTTTGAACATATGAAAGTTAAATCAAGTCAAGGTTGATATTTATAGCGCTTTTTACAATGGAGCATTTTCTCCAAGCAGCTTTAAAACATTCTATGATCTTGAAAGGCCAATCCCAAATTGAACAAGCCTGGGGCAACAGTGGAAAGGAAAAACTCCCTGAATGTTGTATTGAAGAAACCTCGGGAGGACCAAGACTCAAAAAATGGGCCCATCCTCCATGGGTGGTTTAGATGTTAATTGAAAAAATTAAGTTTATATTAAAAGTAAACCTACGTAAATAATAGCAGCTAAATAAAGTAATTGAGTCCTCAGTGGGAGGTTTTGGAGGCACACTGTCCTCTGGTGGGGCCCGGGTATGGTTGGACTGGATTTGAATAGATTTCTAATAGAGACTAGAAAGTTATACTTACAACGAGTTTGCATTCGTTTCAGCGTTTCATTCGTTTCGTTTCTTTCTGAATTAAATGATTAAGATTTATTGTTGTTTACTTTTTAAACTAAAAAAGCCTGTACTCACAGAATGCTGTCAAACCCTGAATACACTCAAAAAGACTCCTAAATAACCTATTCTGTCATGAATGTAACCTTTTTTATTTTTTTGAACATGCTGTCCCATGTTTTCGTGTCACATTTATGTTTAGTCATTTAGTAAACTATAGCAACTTAGAGCTGATACAGTCTTACAGGGTACAATCTAAGCAACTGAAGGTTAAAGGCCTTGCTCAAGGGCCCATGGTGGCATTGAGGCCACTGGTTCAGTGCCCAATATGTAGAGGCTGGAGGAAATTCAAAACTCAATCTACTTTCTGTTTCAGACATAAAATATCTTATTGTGCTAAACTGCTGATGACCTAAATCTAAACTGTTGTACTTTTCCTTGACTGGATGTTAAATAAGGTACACAATTCTGCAAGACAAGGAGGTAAGGAGTCATTTAAATATTTTATACATAGCTTTGTATCTTTAATAACGGTACTAATTAAAACACGTAAACATGTATTGCAGGGCTGAACTATACATTTATGTCATTTAGCAGACACCCAACTGTGGCAGAGGTGGACCTTCTGGTCCATAGTCCCGTACCTTACCCACTAAACCACCACAGTCCCACTATACTATACAACTATAAAATAAAGTTATTCTTTGTTTCATTTATAACTCTTGAAACAATTGGCAATTGTTTTTCTGCCTGCAAGACTGCGATTTACTTTCTGTCGGCAGGTGTTACAGGGTTTCGCTCCTACTAGTTTTCTGACATTCAGACGCGAATATGATTTTTTTTGTTAAACAGCATATGGCTATACTTTTATTTGTAATTCATTTGCAGTCATTTTAATATTCACACTATGATCAGTTTGTTTTTTAATTTTATTTTATTCCTTGGTCAGGGAAAGACTGTGTTTACAATAGCAAAACAGGTTGGGTTTAAAGTGTTCTATTTTTCTGCAGCTGAAGCAAGTGGATAGACAGAATAAAGAAACACAACGTCTCGAGCTACAGAAGCAGATCGCAGATCTTCAGGCTGAATTGAATCACATAGATAACAAAATTAATACAGCTGAAGAGCAGCTCAACAACGAAGGTGAGAGCTTCATCCTAATGGTATGGTTCCCTCTGAAATCAGCCAAAATGTGTTTCGTATGTAATGGTTGTTTCTTTACTTCTGTGTTGAGGTTTTGATGTAAATGTAGTCAAAATAATGTAAAGCATTGCAACTCCCCACAAATCGCATTTAGAAAAAGTGTAAACAGGTCTCTAAACTGGTATATACTGCTCACAAGATTAGAGGGTACTTCAAAATGATGTATCCCTTAATTCTTGATTATAATGGGGGAGGAATGATGCCCTGTTTTGTTTCATGAGTTTGTTTGTTTCTCTCGCAGTTATAAATTTTACATTCACTCTGTCTGTCTGTCTGTCTGTCTGTATGTCTGTCTGTCTGTCTGTCTGTCCGTCTGCCTGCCCCCCCCCTCCCCCCAAATATCAATCCCATCACTATTACTGTGTTTTAGCACTTTTGGGTGGGGGCAGTCTCGTCCATCACTTGCTACTCAATCATAAATATATAAACTGTTAAAATGACGTTAAAGAAGCCAAATAAACAAACATATTCATTTAAAAATATCCGCTGATGTGGACATCATGTTCGTCCTGGACTTTTCGCAAAGGCTGCCCAAACCATTGTTGAGGTTTCTTCCAGCCATTAATGATCTTTCTGGTTGTGTCTGTTGCTATGATACGGCAGCCATGTCCCCCGGAAATGCATTTATATATTCCATCTTGAGTTTCATTTGACGAACAACAAAAGTTGTAACCTTTTTGTGTTGATAACTTTGAAACCCCAAGAGACATTTCTGATCTAATCTGATAATAAAACAAATTGAAAAGATTTTTACCATGTATTCGCATACAAAGCTGATGCAGTATTTGTTTTTGTGTGACGAGTAGAACAGAGTGTGAACAGGCAGTGTACGCTGTATGATGAGAGCAAGCTGAGGGAGCTGATGCTGGACTCTTTCAGGCTAAGCTGTATGGAGGAACGAGATGCACTCACACGCTGCACACAGGCCATCAGCATCCAACAGCATGCTTTAGAAGAGCTCAGCAAGTAAGCCTTAATCTTTAATAGGTGGAGAGAGTCTTATCCACAGGCATGTTTACACCCGTTTCAACACATGGCTTCGGTTACATGAGCCCTATACAGTGGAGGAAATAATCAATTGATGATTTTGTAAGTTTGCTCACTTATAAAGATATGAACTGTCTATAATTTTAAGTGTAGGTTTAACACAGTGAGAGATCTCAAAGAAAATCCAGAAAATGACATTGTATAAAATATATAAATGTATTTGCATTTGCAGAGAGAAATAAGTATTTGATCCCTCTTGCAAACAAGACTTAATACATTGTGGCAAAACCCTTGTTGGCAAGCACAGCAGTCAGAATTTTTAATGTAACTAATGGTTTTTATGTGGACCCAGCTGCCTTAAGATCATTAACAAGTTTCCCTCGTGTAGTTTTGGGCTGATTTCTCACCTTCCTCATGATCAAGGATACCCCACGAGGTGAGATTTTGTACGGAGGTCGTTTGACAGTCATTTTGTATTATTCCATTTTCTTACAATGGCACAAACAGTTGTATCCTTCTCACCCAGCGTCTTATGGTTTTGTAGCCCATTCCAGCCTTGTGCAGGTCTATGATCTTGTCCATGACATCATTAGAAAGCTTTAGATATTCTATTACAATTATAGACAGTTCATATTTAGGCAAACTTACAAACTCAACAAGGGATCAAATACTTATTTCCTCCACTGTAAATATGTTCATATTATGATTGTATTCTAATCAGAATGCAAAGTGTTCATGTTTATATCTCAGGTAATCCAGTTGATTCCACATGGTTTGTGATCCTTTAAAACAAATCTGTTAAATAGAAGAATGTTAGTCATATGTTTTTCTGTAGCTAATTACAAAGAGTTGACTTGACCTGCAAAAAAAAAATCCTTAGATCACAATCTGATCGATCATCTGTGGAATGTGCTGGACAAAGTTCAAATCATGGAGGCCCCACCTCAAAACTTACAGGACTTAAAGGCTCTGTTGTTAAAGTCCTAGTAAGAGTCGACAGGATACCTTAAGAGGTTTTGTGAATGCAGAACTGTGATGGGTCAGAACCAGGGAGACAATATTAACAGCTATTAAATGTTGCGGTATCAGTTATCAGTGTGCACTGGATTTCTGATGCATTCTGGCTAATGTGGTGTACTAACCAAGAAATTATAATGTCCACTGAGAATTCAAACATCACTTCAAATTGTATTATACAAGAATAGGAAACAATATTAATGTGTCTGTCTGTTTTGCAGGAGAGCAGAGGTTGTGTTTTCAGCGTCTGACAAGGGAGACACTGGTGTTGCTGCAGAGCCTCTGGTTTTAGTAAGCACTTTGTTATGAATTGGGAAACATGCTGCCATGGTCTATATTGAATGGAAGTTAGTATTGTGTAATTATTTTAAATTAAGACCTGTGTGTAATTAATGTTTGTGATTGTTGGTTGCGAGAGCAGAACGGTGGATGCTGTTGAAAGAACTGCAAGAAGTTCACATACATTTTTAACAATCATTATAACTCTTCTTTAACAAAAAAGAAACTTTAGTTTGCTGCAATTAAAATAAATGGAGATTTAATGTATATGGAGGCTTGGCATAAGATTAAGAATGAATACCGTAATAAAACAGGCACACAATGTTTTCTTCTTATTATTTTTTTTAATTCAACCTTTTTCAATTTAATTCTGCGGTCATATTGTTTCCCTCCTCAGCGAGATGTTCGAGAGCTCTGCAATGACCGAGTGCTCTTCTTCCAGTCTCTGCAAGAGAATGCACTGAAGGCCTGCTCTTCTACTGAGTAAGAACAAATCAAGTCAGATTTTCTTATATAGCATCTTTTGAAAAATCCAAATCCAATTCCAAATTGAGCAAGAAAAAAAACTCTCTAAATAATGTAATGAAGAAACCTTGGGACCAAGTCTTAGAAAGGGACCCATCCATCTAGGGTGGCTTAGAGTATAAATATAAGAAGGAAATTAATTACATCCATAACTTATCTTCCGCTTAATCCACACGGGGTCGTAGGCCAGCCGGTGCCCACCTGGCAACTCTGGGCGCAAGGACAGGAACAACCTTAGATGGGGAGCCAATCCATCGTAGGCCGCGCACACACACAGTCACACACTTGGGGCCAATTTTAGAGACACCATTTAACCTAACATGCATATATTTGGACTGTGGGAATAAATCGGAGTACCTGGCATAAACCCACGCAGATTCGGGGAGGACATCCAGACTCCACACACAAAGGACCCAGGCCGCTCCACCCTGGGATTGAACCCGGGACCTTCTCGCTGTGAGGTGGCGGTGCTACCCACCGAGCCATCGTGCTGCCCAGAAGTTAATTAATCTATTCTATTGAACCGTATAAACTTCTATTTTGTCCCCGGTCTGTACAGTAAATAATTTATCATTTAGGCTTGTCTGGTATTGATTCTATATTTTGCTGCAGGTTTACTCCTGAACAGAGGAATGCAGCCTATCAGCACTGGCTCAGTGCCGCTGAGGTGAGTTAGCAACTTGTGCAGGTACTGCTGGAATGCTAAATCCAAATAAATAAACATAGAGCTGCACTGATTTTCTGGCGACCAAACATTTAGTCAGATCTGTTTGCTTTGACTTATCTTTGACGCTTTAGGAACAAGCCTTAAAATGGTTATTATTTGCTTTCTTCAGAATGTGCTGTGTTCTCATCCACCAAATCAAGTCCTTTTAGCCCTGCAGACTCTGGCCTCCAAAGAGCAGGCGATCCTGGAGGAGAAGACCGCTGCTGTAGATGTGGAACGAGATGTTTCAGCTCTTGGGTAAATAATGCTCTAGTTCCACTGTATCGGTTCAGTTTCATTTTAAAAAGGGATGCACCACAGTAGAGATCTTTAGCTGAAATAAAATTTCTGACCATACTGACCCGACCAAGGCATGTATGGATGTACATCAGGTATATAAAAGCGATCATTTTTATTAACCAGATTCTTTCTATCCTTCATACAACCCGACTCAGCACTGCTCTATTCCGTTCACCTGTCTCAGAAAAAGGCTTAATCACATCCTCTGTTATTTAAATAATTCTGCAGCAGCTGTGCGATGCTCTCATGTCAATATGGATGAAAATCTGAATGTTTCCAGCACCTTGTTGAATCTATGAAGAATTAAGGCATCTATAATGCAAAAGGGGGTCCAAACCAATACTAATAGAATGTATATATGGGCCTAGATGCTGAAATTGAAATAAACACGAATGATTAACCCATTAACTACCAATTTTTTTTCTGAACATTTTTTACTTTCTTTCTGTTCGCCTACATCCCATCCCGTCAGTAGGAGAGTTAAGGCACCCGATCCCCAAATGGGGATCATGGGTTTTTAATGGGTTAAGTTACCTAAAATATCGGTAGGTATAGACATACAGAAAATGGGTATAGACATACAGAAAGTAGAAAAGGGTCTGCTTGTTATTGAGCTCATGTTGGGTTTCACTTTTGTTTCAATCTGTGATCTTTTTATACTGTGATAATCATATGTGAAGAGCAGATATTAAAAAATAATTAAGTATGTAGTTTTGCCCTCTGTCTCTAGGTTTCGGTATGAGAGTAATCACCTGCTGGATGTGTCTGTGAATGAAGAGGAGGATTTGCCACCAGTTCGCGGTCTGTTACAGGTAATGGGAGGAACCTGAAATTCAGGAACTCCTGAACATTGAGAAGCTTTTAAAAATGATACATTCAGCCAGGTTGGGCAGGAACAGCACTTATGTCATTTCCTATACATAACCATATTCAGTCCACCAAAAAAAGTCATATAGTTCTGGAATTTGCTGCCCACTGAGCACCGTGTTGAATCCATGTGAACGTAGTGTGTGGGGGCACCCATTCACTGATCTGATCCTCAGTCTCTTTCCATCATGAACATTGATTGTTTTGCATTTCGGTTGCTCACATATAAAGACAAGACAAAGATTTTTTAAAAATCTTTTAAACCAGGGGGCACCAATCATTACAGAGTAATACAACGGGCTGCTTGTTTAATACAAACTGTCTGTATAACAAAGTTGTGCTCTTTTACTTCTATAGAGACAAATGTATTTCTATATTTCTACATTTATTTCTGTTAATCCTGATCTGTCCACATTTAAAAAGGTCAGTTATGTCTCTGATATTTTTTGGTAAATATGTTTATTGATAATTATTAAAATTCATGTCTGGATTAAATCTGGACTTTTTCCACTGGTCTCTGAAAAATAGACTGCTGTTTGTGGGTCGGTGGTTGGCGTGGAAGCTTTTGTGATACATACTGAAGTGCCTCTCCACATTGTCTCCTCTTCCCAATCACTGTGAAAATTGTACATTTCTTTTTCTTTTCTGCCATGTTTTCTTTAAAAAAATCACGTCTAGCTTATCACCGTAGCTGTGCCTGCTAGCTTGTCTTAGCAAAGATTGAGACAGAACTCCAAAAAAAAAAAATGCTATATTTAAAATGGACATTTTTACTTTTCATACGCGAATGCAAATATTATTGAATAAAAATGCAACAATACAATGACATAAAATGTTTAGACTGAGGTCCAATTTTTAGGAATTTCCTGTGGGTGACTCAAGCGGTCACAGCGGGCGGCCAGGTGCCCACAGGCACTGTATTGGTTACCTCTGGTCTAAACCATAAAACAGAACTATATTCAGTGCGTTCACATTGTGTTAGACATCGTTACGACTACTACTACAGTCCTACAGTTCAAGCAATGTTGGCTTAATGACCCAACTGTGGCAGCTTAACAGAGGTGGGAACTGAACCCTGGACTATCAGGTTCATTCAGGTCCAGAGTCCAGTACCTTAACCGCTAGGCTACCGCAGTCCCACAAATGATTTGTCATCACTGCTGTCAATGCTAAATACTGTAAAATCACTGCTGACCAGGAGCACCATTTATATTGATGTCATTTAGCAGACACCCTTATCCAGAGCGACTTAAAATTAATACAATCTTACAATCCAAGCAATTGTGGGTTAAGGGCCTTGCTCAGGGACCCTGTGGTAGCTTGGCAGAGGTGGGATTTGAACCCTTGACCTTCTGGTCCATAGTCCAGTAGCCTAGTATCCGCTAGGCTACCACACTGGTAGTGTTCACAAACACTGTTTAATGTTAAAATTGTGTGCAGTCTGCATGGCAGGACGTGGAGCAGTGTTACATGCAGCTGGCAGAAATGCGCAGTCGAGCTCGGCAGCTGCAGAACGATCTCGGCCCTCTCATAAAGGAAGTTCAGCTGAGAAGTCTAGGTCAGGACGAGCATGCTGACCCCACTGCCAGGTGACTTCAATATTAAAACTCTGTGTAGTTGTCCGCATTAGGAATTGTGGGTCATGTGTTAAACTGTGCTGTACTGTGTTTATCAGGAGCATGTTTGAGCTGGAGCTGCAGATAGTGAAACAGGCTGCAGTAAGGGACAGTGTGAGAGAGCAGTGCGCTCAGCTGCAGCTGCAGAACCGAAAAAAACGCGAAGCCTTGCAAAGCCTCCACGAGCAGTGCCAAAGCATCATGGACTTCAGACAGCTTGTGGTAAGTAGCGGTGACTAGGGATGCACCGAAACGTAGCAAAGTAGCAAACATGGTTTTTCGCAGGTTTTCAATCATTTACTTTTTTCCACTGTTTGCATAAACAAAATTTAAAGATGCATTTTATTTATTTGTTCAAATTGGCTTTGTTTCCAAATTATTAATATAGACTTAAAGTAATAGATAAATAAATGTAATTCTTCTGTACATTGTCTAGGCCACAGAATGAAGATGGATCCCTTTTTGAGTCCTGGACTTGGCAAGGTTTCCTAATTTTAACATTTAGGGAGTTTTTTCCTTGCCACTGTCACCATAGGCTTGCTCAATTTGTGATTGGACCAAGTTAGCGATGCGCCATTCTAATTTTTTCAATCATGAACTTTTTATTTTGGTTTTTGAGCTTTTCCATTCCAAAATTTGCACAAAAGTTGGTGTATTTTATGTTGTGGGTTTTTGTTTGTTTGTTTTTTGTTCAATGCAGGACTTTAGGCAGGAACAGATACGGAGTCTGATCAAAGGCAACTCCACTGTAAAGACTGAACTCACAAGTGTTCATTCTGAGGTACAAATGGCCTCGTTCTTTTCTTACTCCTTATGTCAAAATAAAGATCATCTTAGTCATTTGTTAGAAACTGTTTGAATGTATTCCTTGGGTTTTAAATGTTGATCTCTGGTCCCTTTTTCGATGTCTAGTTAAAGCAGTTTGTGCAGGAGAAGCTCAGCAAACAGTTTGGAAGTGTCATTAAGGCTGCAAATGGACTCCGTAATTCTGTGTCTCAGGAGGCAAAGCTGTTTAGTTCTGTATCCCTCGCATTGCTGGACCGCAGGATTATAGACGGGTAAACCATCCTCAGCCAGACTTCTGGTGTATTAAATACATTTGTAATTCATATAAGATACAGTCACTGGAAACTTTCTTGGGTACAACTGCCTAGTATTTGGTTTTGCCTTCAGGATTGCATCAATCCTTTTATGGTACAGCTTTAACTAAGGTCTGTTCCCCTTCCGCAAATGTTATTTTTGCCGGCTACCCCTCCAAAAAGAAAACAAACGGTCATGACCAGATGCCGAATTGAACATACCGCACTTACACACACATACCGCACTTACACACGCATACCGCACTTACACACAAGCACCTCCTTACCGGGAAAGATGCACCAACCTGCCAAGCATGTGGAACCACGCTCCTAATTAAACATATCCTTACAGAACGCCCAATATATGGAAAAGAAAGACAAAATATTCCACAAGGAAACAGAGACAATACTGACCTGTTTACACCCCATTAACCTAAAACATCTTATATAAACCGATTAAAACGATATAAATGACAGAACCCATGTACTGTTATAACCTGTGCCTATGTAATGTGCTGAAATGGCGTAAAACACAAACAAACAAACAAACCCTCCAAAAAGACCATTCCCGATGAAGCTTGTATTTTCTAGTTGTATTCTAATGAAGTGACTTGTATTAAATAATTACATATGGTAATTACACTGTTGCTAAAACAATATGTCTGCTCTAAAGGTGACTTGTTTTCACAAACCTTTATTTATTGTATTCAATAGTTATTTATTCCATTAATATAATAGTATTTATTCCATTTAGCATTTGTTCTTATGACTTTAAATTTAATGTTGCCCTTGTTAATCATCCCAAAGGTTCTTCCTTATCACGCTTAAGAAATTTTTTCAACGATTTGTACTTGTCGTACTATTCTTTAAAACTAAAGCTGAACTGAGACAGTGACTAGTAAACTAAGAGCACTGCGTAGTCGTTCTTCAGGGGGGGGGGAGAGAAAACACAAACATGGCCACTCTGGATAGAAATAAAATCAAAGAAGATCTTGTAATAGAAGAAATCAGCCCAAGACCCCATGGATATTTAGAGTTTTTAAGCTAAATGACAGCCATCACATTGTCTTTACCATTCAATACAAATGACATGAAACCAAGTAGTTTCCAAGGGAACCAGTTTCTCTTGGAGAAAACAAAGTACAGAGTATTTCAAAGTGTAGTAGGGAACTACGTTGTGTGTCTGGTGTATCTGAACAATGCAGTGATTGTGTAAGAGGTACTTTTTTGTACTCAAGCTCTCTGCCACGACTTACTTTTTAATCAAATATATGAAGCTTTTCTTTCTCTTGTTTGCATCTTTTAGTGAGAGAGTTCCAGTGGATCACCTCTCCCTGTATAGAGTTAACTCTCCTGCTCTACAAGCTATTCAGCAGAGCCTGTGCACACCCACATACATGGTGAGTCTCACCCACATTAAAGACGTTGATTCTGTCACTGTGCACATCACAATCACCATTATAATTTGCATTTTTTTTGTAATCCTTGTTAACCCTTTGTGTGCTTGTTATATGTCATACATGGGATCTCACCAAATCCTTGTATGTGTAGCATACTGGGCAAAAATAAAGCGATTCTGGTTCTGTTTAACGACTTGAACTTTAAGAGTTGTAGCAGGAACAGAGGAGATTATTGAGGGCAGGGATACACTGAACATTTTGGCAACTGATTGAATACTTGGAAAGTGATCAATTTTAATAAAAGTTTATATTCATTATATATTTAATAAGTAAAAAGACTGAATAATTTATGACATTTTTGATGACTTGTGTAAATCACAACCAGCATGGAGCAAGACGTTCTTTGTAAATGCAGCAAACATTTGCTTTAAGGCCAGACTTTTTTTTTATTGCTTGGTTCGCGGATCTGCCATATCATATCGACAATCATATTTAAAGAATACTAAAAAACAAAAACAAATATTTTTGTGGTATTTCTCGGATCCGCTGCAGCACCAGTGGTTGAGAACAAAAACAAAAACAAAAACAAAACAAAAAAACATTTATTTTTTAGCTTTTTCCACCCTCCAGTTTTCTTCTGTTCATTTAATTTTTCCAAGATTTTCTTTAATTTAATTGTAGGTTAAATAAATGTTATTAAAAAAATATATATATTTCCTTCCTTGTATTGATTCCACATAATCCTCGAGAAATTGAAAAGTGCTAAAAATTAAAGATTTTTTTTTTTTCCGCCGCCTCAGTAAATTCTTAAAGTAGGGACATCCGAGGAACAAGGAATTTAAAAAGTCTGGCCTGGACTGAGAAGCAGTTAATGAACAATTGTGAAATACTGTATTCAGTGTTGGTCTGAATGTTTGGTTTCGCTCACAAATTTTCATTTTGGTGCCTCCATAATTTTAGGTAAAGTTCTGATGACACCACATTTCAGACCTGAAATAGAATTCCATTGTCATTCAACTGCATCCAAGATGAGTCTGTGCAGTGGATGAGTTCATTCAGAAGAACATTCATGTGGAACGATTCAGGAATCTTACATTAACCCTGCCTATGATACTCTGTATTGTGAGGAACACTGGAGTCTGTCTCGGGAACCGAGTGTACCCTAAACAGGGCTCGCTACGAGTAATCCCCAACCTTGCCCAT
The DNA here is from genome assembly GCA_033117975.1 of Parotocinclus spilosoma. Lineage (NCBI taxonomy): Eukaryota > Metazoa > Chordata > Actinopteri > Siluriformes > Loricariidae > Parotocinclus > Parotocinclus spilosoma. Next base: position 1,453 of record JAVSBV010172886.1, on the reverse strand, counting down.
TTTGCATTGCTTAGGTACCACCGAGACTCGAACCCACAGCAGTACCGGCCGAACAGTTGTCCTGCTCTCCCAGAGCATCTCTAAAGCTTTTGCTTTGATTTCTTTTGATTCTTAGAATGACTCGGTCCCGGGTTCAATCCCAAGGTGGAATGGCCTGGGTGCTTTCTGTGTGGAGTCTGCATGTTCGTCCTGTGTCTGCGTGGGTTTACTCCAGCTTCCTCCCACAGTCCAAATACATGCATGTCAGGTTAATTGATTATTCTAAATTGGCACTGATTTAGTGTATATATGTGACTAGTCTTGAGATAACTTTGTGTATAGATATATAAGATTTTGTGTTACTAAAATGGCCACCGATGCCAATAGTGACGCCAACCAAATAAACAAACAAACAATAGAATGCTAGACTGTGAGAGTTGTGTGCATTTCTCTGAAATTAAATATATACTGCTTACAAATTTAGGGGATACTTCGAAATGAAATGTGCCCTACTTTTTGCCTCTGATCATTTATCTTAAATAAGTTTTCTGTTGTGTTTAATCCAGGCTGCAGAGGAACTGAGCTCTCAGGCTGCAGCTCAGAACCTGCAGCTGCGTTTCCTTCGTCGTCTCCTCCAGCTGCACCGCGACTCTCTAGAGGATGTACAAAGAAGAACAGCGGAGCTTCCTGCTCCCAATCAACAGGGTGAGGTGCAAACGCACACAAACACAACCTTTTAAGATTAATCTGGTGTTATTGGAAAAAGTCAAACTCAGAACTGGTGCAGATGGAGCAGGTTGAGGATCGGGCGGATCAGTAAATTGACATGCTCACAAACATGATGGGATGTTTCATTTTAAAGTGCATTTTGTGAGTAGTGTATTTGCAGCAAATTAGACTGAGAAATGTGATTTCCCTCATGAAGGCTTTCATTGGTTAAGCCTCTGAAAATTTGGCCATTCGAACCCCAGCTCTACCTAGCTGCCACTGTTCAGCCTTTCAGTAAGGACCTCTACCCCTACTTTTCCAAGAACAATTGGTTTGCTGGAGTATGTGAAAGAGAAAAATGTACTTGCACGCTACTCGAGTGTATTTAGAATTACAATAAAGTCAGTTTTACTGTTAAATGAATCAAAGCAAAGTCCTCCTGCACAGAACTGCACTGTGTGCCTGTGTGTGTTGTAGCTCTACTGGAGCGTATGAAATCGGAGGATGCCGAGTTGTTCCAGACACTGCTCCCTCGTGTGCAGGATCTCACACAGAAGTGCTCCAAAGGTCTGACCTACGCTGACCAAGTCGACATTGCAATCACACACTGGTGAGACACCATCACACAAATTTCTGATATCACATCATGTACAGATCCCACAGAGTTAAGTAAACTTAAGTTAAGTAAACCCACCTGAGTGCAGGAACTCCCTCCATCGGTTGGACATCAGGAGACGATGTGCCGCCAAGGACCTCCCACTAAGGA
>JAVSBV010172875.1:0-13723 GCA_033117975.1 Parotocinclus spilosoma | reverse complement strand
GCCGCGTCGTTACCACTGATAAGAAGCTGATTCTGAACAAAAGTTGAGCGCGTTGTAGCGCATATTTAGTCAATGACGTGTACACACAACAGTATATATTTGATCACTTATTTTTTTAAATTTTAGGGGAAGCTTAGAGCAATCGCCACTGTAATATACTTAATTCCGTATCATGACATGCTAATAATTACCTATTCACTTACCCTCTATATGAAAACCTTGTACTCAGGGTTCTAAACTGTTTACCTAGATGTTAAACCCACTGTCTATCCACTGGATTCAATAATTTGGGATTGGTCTTTTAAAATAATGTAATATTGTAAAGCTGCTTTGAGACAATGCACCATTGTAAAAAGCGCTATTTAAATCAAATTGAATTGAATTGAATTGAATAATACCAATCGTAACTTTGCTCACTTATCACAAAGATTATCAATTTAAATTGGCTGCCATTACCACCCCATATCCCATAATCTCATTTTTCTTAGAAATATACTCAAACACACAGTCTTTTTTCCAGCACAAAGAATAAAAATGAGCAAAAAATGAGCAAAAAAAAAAGCAATGAGCAATTTTAGTCTGCTTTTAGAGCAAACCAAGTACTGAAACTGCTCTGGTGAGAGTGATGAATGACTTACTGTTGACAGCTGATTCCGGTCTAGTGAACATCCTTGTTTTTCTTGATCTCACTGAAGATCGATTCAGTTTGTCCTGATATGCTCTTGCACAGGTTGGATTGGGATCACTGAAATGGCAATTGCTGGGTCTCTGCCGTATGTTACTGATAGACAACAATTTGTCCCTCTGGGTAGCTTCACTGAGAGCTCAACTTTCTCTTATGGTGTCCCCCAGGGTTCAGTTCTTGACCCTCTGCTTTTCATCAGGTCCATGCTTGGCAATATTATCGGTCATTAGCAGTATTATGGTCTTCAGTTTCATTGCTATGTTAATGAGATTCAAATTTTTCCCTCCACCAAATCACATATGTACAGTTAAAGAGTTTTGAGTGTTGTAGGTCCTAAGGTATGGAACTCTATTTCTCTGTACTTCTGCCTTTGCTCTTTATCTACTTTTAAGAGTGACTTGAAGAGACGCATCTTTTTAAAATAGCTTTTTAATTTTTTTAAACACTGCATTCTATTCTAATTTCAATATCTTCAATGCCTCCTTGTTGTTTTATTTTATCACATTGTGTTATTCCTTTTTACTTTATGTATATTTATGTAAACTTTTATTTCATTTCTTCTTCTTTGATTTGTAGTGTCATTGAGTGTCCTGAAAGGTGCTTACAAATGAAATTATATAATTATTATTGCCATTATTATATTATATGTACCTCTTAACAATTAGTGGCCCATAACTTGTTCATTCAAAGGTGTGTCCACATTCTTTTGGTAACATATTGCTAAAAGGAATTTGCTACATCACAAAGTGGGCAGCATGGTGGCTCGGTGGGTAGCACTGCTTCCTCACAGCAAGAAAATTCCGGGTTCAATCCCAGGGAGGAGTGGCCTTGGTCTTTTTTACATGTGTTAGGTTAATTGGTGTCTCCAAAATGGCCCTTAGTGTGTGACTGTGTATGTGTGTGCCCTATGACGGATTTTTACCCTGTCCAGGATTGTTCCTGCCCTTGTGCCCAGAGTTGCTGACTGGCCTGTGACCCTGTGTGGTTTAAGTGGAAGATAATTCATGAATAAATGAAAGTCCAGTGAGAGGGAAATATGTGCATGTTACACACTTACCAGCCATTTTATTAGGTAAGTCTCCTTGTTTATCAGTTCCACCTACCATATAGTAGCACTTTGTTGTTCTCCAGTTACAGACTGTAGTCCATCTCTAGATTTCTCTAGATAGATTTTTTGGGCCCTTTACACTGTTCTCTAATGGTCAGAGACCACCACAGATCACCAGATTCCGGGTCGTAGATCATAAAATGCACAGTGAGTGAACACTACCGCTGTAGCTGTTTTAGTTTAATTAAGGCAATTTGAATAAATGTAAATAACAGTTTGCATTATAATTATGACACACAAAGAAAAACAATATATACTTTAGTCATTTTCGTGACCCAATAAGTTCTGTACTTTAATCCAACTGTATTCAAATAATAATACTGATTCTGGTTAAATCATTAACCAGGGTTGTGTAGACATACAAGTGACATATTTGTTGCAATAAAGTTAAAAAAAAAATTGAATATAGTCAACTGTGCTGCATGTCTGAATGGAGAAGATGATGAAAAGTAATTAAGGTGTCTCCAGTCTCCAAGGACTGGCTCATTTGTCTTTATTGCCTGAGGCTAAATGAGAACCGTTTCTTGACTAATTGTTTGAACAGATCTTGATCTAGCTCAGGGACTCATGAACTCAAACACTGGATTATTTCTCTCAGGTGTAAAGCAAAGATTGCAGTTTGAGGTTTTTTTTCTTCAATAACCTGCTGGGTGGTCTTCCAACAGAGCTCTTCAGATAACACGGAATCCTGGGTCACACTGCATAATGTTGCAAAGGGAAGGAGGCTTCATGAAGAAAGGGAAAGGCATGAATGTCTCGACAGGGTGCCACAGTGTCAGCTCTGGGTGCCTCAACTGTTTGAGAGTTGAATTAAACGACACCTTTGTTTGGGAAACCGCTGAAACTATTCAGGCATAACACACTTGGTCTACCTGGCTAAAAATGGGCATGCAGGGGCTGCAAGTCTGGTGGGTGGTCCAGCACAATGAGCTGTGCATGACGGATCATATTACTGTCTTGGACCTGTCTGGATTTGTTAGTACCGCCACTTCAGGATAACTCAAATCAACAGTTCGGATTCACAAGCAGTAGAAGAATATTTAAGTTGACAGTGCAAATGCTACCAGGCCTCAGACACGTGTATCGATTAGTCGCATTTCTCAAACACAGACATTTGTAATTTTTGAGTGTGCTTTTGAAATGTAATCTTTGCAATTCAAGTTTTTGTATACTAAAGTCCGCAAGTGAAACAATCTACAGCTATGCGCCTTTTCATGTCTGCATTCCATACCATTGTCACATAGTCTATTTATTTTGTCCAATAATTGCTAGTAAATAAGTACACGAGTGGAACACAGCATGCCTTTAGCCATTGCATTTTTATACATTACACATGAATACAGTAATGTACTGCTGTGGAAAAAATAACTCTTAAACATTTAACGTCATTTAGCAGATGCCCTTATCCAGAGTGACTTACAATTAATACAGTCTTACAATTCAAGCAATTGTACATTAAGGGCTTTGCTCAGGGATCCAACTGTGGCAAAGGTGGGATTTGAACCCTCGACCTTCTGGTCCATTGTCCAGTACTTTAACCACTAGGCCACCACAGTCTTATAGAGGATTGTATGATGCACCTAATACTTTTATTTAAGAAACCAGAATATGCATTGGCTACGCAGTATTATAAACAACATGAAAGTGATAATCCATATATAACATATATGGTCCCCAGAAAAAAAAAGCAGGGCTTGGACTTGAAACTGGGTCTCTGGAGCTGTGATAGAACATTGGGGCAGCTGGTAGTAGTTCAGTAATCATCATCATTCCACCAGGTCAGTAAGTTTGGTGAAATGTGGTGTAAGGATTTCTTTAAGGCATTTGGCCTGCATGTTTGGCATGTACCTTGTAACATGTAACACTGTTTCCATACAATGGCAGTGTGATACTCTCGTGCATATTCAGTTTTATTTCCTTTTATTTTTTAGGTGCGTGTACATTCACTTTGTAATAATTATTCACCAGGTTCAGTCTTTTTTTTTTTACAGTTTTAGATACTGTTCATTCAGAGTTGTTCTATTATAAAAAGCCAGGTCTTTGTTAGAATAGGTCTGGAATACATAAAGTTGGAAATTGAGCCAGGTCATGACACAGTGGTGTGGGTTGGAAGCTGAATAAGAGCAAGTTGTGGAAGTTCTGTTGTGCTTTGATTGTATTAAAATATTAATTGTAGTAAATCTGTGCTCAGTTCCAGCAGGACTGCTGTAAGGACTTGCTGATCGTTATGTTCCCTCTTAGTCCACCGGATACTGTGATTACATGCTCCTGGTGCCACAGTCCACTGACAAACACATAATAACCTTCATCCTGTCTGCCTTTAATTACTCCCCCCCCCCCCAGTACTATTACCCAGGATACCCCGGAGGCCCTACTGCCGGCCTCCTCTGTTTATACATTCCTCTCATAGTTCAGGATCCTCAGGACTTCTGTTTAGTAGCCGAGGAAACCAGCTGTTCGAGGAGCGCTGGCTTCCAGAAAAGGCCTTTTTGAGCGGCAAGCAATTGCCAAGTGCTCTACGAATCATTCTTCAGGAATGTGTTGAAATGTTGCACAGAACAGGAGAGGCATGATGCCAGGGATCTGCTGCGCTGGCTGTGTTGTCTCATGACAAGTGAAAATTGCTGCGTTTCAGCCGGCGTTCTTGCAAAAAAGGAGCTCTGCAAGTCAACGAAAGGTGAAAGCTGCTAGTTGCTAGTTGTTATGGAAACAAGGGAGGACATGGTGTCCTGAAATGGCATCACAATGAGCTTTTGTGTTTCGGGGACAGACCCCATAATGTGCTAATGGTCCTGATAGGCAGTCATATGCAAAGGTGCAAAGTCTAGACAAAACACTTTACTCAAGTACTGTTAAAAACACTCAAGTAGAAGAAAAATTTGTCATCCATATTAATACGTCAGAACAAGCAAACAAAAGTAAAATCAAATCTGTTCAGTTTACCTACAGAACTATCAGCACCCTTGCTAAAGCTTTTGGCATGGCCATCCCAGTACTCTTAGGCTAAACCCATTAGACGCTTATGCACCAAGCAGTTCTAGGAAATAATTTAATAGGAACTACCCCTGCTGAGCCTCCTTAAGAACTACATTGATTCCAGAGCTTTTTTTGTTTGGCATCCACACGACCAGTATAAATGTGAAGCTGTGTGATGTAAGCCACATGAATATTTTAGATAACTTTTTATGTAGTACCTCCTCTGTTGCATATAGGCTCAGTAAAGCCTGAACTTTACCCATGAACCAGTGTGGTGAACATGTTACCACAGCCGTGTGTCTTTCGTGAATATAGCCATTGATGCAGATGTGAAGTAAAATATAAGGTACTGGACACTGGACCTGATGGCTCAGGGTTCAAATCCCACCTCTGCCAAGCTGCCACAGGCTGGGTCCTTAAGGAAGGCCCTAAACCCGCTATTGATTGAATTGTAAGACTGTATGAGTTGTGAGTCGCTCTGGATAAGGGTGTCATCTAAAAGCTGTAAATGTAAATAAAAGTCCCTATACACAGCGTTCTGAAACTATAGTTCCCCGTTCTTGTGCTCAAACCCATGAGAAAGGGGACAATTTCTCCAACAGTTCTAAGGAAAAGTTCCTCCATTGCGAAAGCGCGTAAAGGATCTATATTGTGATCTGTATTGAGGAATGCAGTTTCAAATGAACATCAGATCGGTCTATATAATGCCATCTTGCCATGTTTGGTGACCTATCTGTGTTGGCTAGTAGAAAGCGATCTATCAACTACAACCACTAAATGGATGCACCGTCTAATCAAACCTCCAATGGGTTCTGATTGTGCTTACCGATTGTAACGGGCATCCTGCAAAAACAAATGGCTGTGTGTGAAGTAGTGAGGGTTTGTCAGGGGTCATCCTGAGATTGGACTGACATCCAATCCGAGGTACACTCATGCCTACACGCTTTGTTATCCAGGGATGGGTGCTGTAGCCCCTGCGAACCTGATCTCAGGACTGTAGTGGCTCAGTAGAAAAGGTACTGGACTGTTGACCAAAGGTCTTTAATCCAAAAAGGATTTGACTTTAAACTGTAAGACAGTAGGTGCTTTAGCACTGGAATAACTTTTTTTTTTTTTTAACTGTGCCCCTTTTCCAAGTTTGCACCCCTGGAACTGGGAACGATTGTAGTTCTTAGAACCTCACGTATAATCATGAGTTTGTGTGTCCAAATTCTGGTCTTGTCAAGCTGCCATTTAATCAGGACCTACACCTTCATAAGAATGCCTGCTAAAATGCTTACACATGGTCCTATTTAGTCTGCTAAGTCATTGATTGGCTAAAAGAAACCTGTTTGATATTGTATTCAAGCTTTTTATTTTTCATTCAATAGCACATTCCTGTGATGGCTGAAAATGTTAGCTTGAAGCCATTCATAAACATTCTCTGCGTATCCTGTTTGTGACTGTCACAGGAAAGGGACTGCTGGGGGCGGCTTCTCCTTCCGTAGGTCACCAGGGAGGCCCTGAGGACTCCACATCCTGTTTTGGTAAAACAGCAAGTGTGCAAATTGGACTATGTCCCCACAGTGTGTTTGTTAGCCGAACCCAACCCAGCTCAGTTATGTGATCACGAGAACACCTTTCCCCCCTCGCTTTAGCCCTGGGCTTCACTCTTCTGGCACCTACACATGCAGGTCTGAAATATACTGCTATGTGTTTGTTCTAACTATAAAATCCTTTTGAATCTGCCAGTACCACTGGAAAGGTAATGCTGATGTTAGATATGCTAAATACATAGATAACTAATGTTAACACATACTGTACAGTCAACAATGAAGACACTGAACTACCACAAACATCCTGATTATGTCAGGTGACAGGACTCTTTGGGTCAACAACGATGGAGCTTAGAATCAATCTGATCAGTGTCCTTAACTAACTCACCAAAAATAGATTATTCTAACTCTGTAGAGCATGACTAAAGCCAAACGTCATTACCTGATTGCAAACTTCATAATTATACACTGTCATAATCCTTATCCTTTGGCACATTAAACCTTGAAAATAAAAATAAATGTGATATATGTGCATAACCGATCATTTCTTTTACAGTAACCATTATGCAGACACAAGGCATTTCAAAGGCTTTAACCATGTCAAAGTTAAAGTCAGATTTATTTAGGAGCATTGTCTCACAGCAGCTTTTTTTAAAAAAAAAGATTGTCTTCTAATATCTAAAGCCAATAAAAGCGAATTTGAGCAATCCTAGGGTGATGGTGGCAAGGAAGAAACTCCCTTAAGTTTATGAGAAGGAAACCAAGACTTAAAAAGGGAACCGTCATCCTTGGGCAGCTTAGGCGATACATGAAAGTATATATATATATTAAAATAATATATAATAATAAAATATATTAATCTATTCTATTGAAAAACAAATATATATATATTTTAATATATTTATGTATGTATTAATATATATTAGGACTGTGGTGGCCTAGCAGTTAAGGCACAAGCACTGTGGACCTGATGGTCCAGGGTTCAAATCCCACCTATGCCAAGCTGCCACAGTTGGGTCCTTGAGCAAGGCCCTTAACAGTACGTTGAAAAGCGATGAAAGAACAGCTAGGATGGAGCTGAGGAGGAGGAACATCACATTCCAAGTCTTTTGCCTCCTTATACGTAGAGTCCTTATTTTTCTTTGGCATTGTAAGCAGTTTCGTTTGTGCCGTACTTTGCCCTTTATTTGGCAATTGTTTCAAATGCAACTCTATTTCGGTCGGTTGCTTCCAGCGTTGCTTAAATGGAATAACTTCTTCTTACATATCCGATCTAGGGCCGCACATAAAAGCGACTCAAATGTGATCAGATTTTATACGTCCACACAGGCTTGAAAAAATCAGATATCAGCTACATTAAGGCATCAAATCGGAATTGAGTCACTTCAGGCTGGTAATGTGAACGTAGCCTTAGTGTGGAACTGGAATGGAAGATCTTAGTGGGTTTCCTGGAACTGGTACTGGAACACAAGACTTTACCTGTATGTGTCCCTGAGGATTACTTTCTGAACATTATTAAGAATGTATGGGATCAGTAACACATTGGGTCAATCAAACCAGGAGGATGTTATTATTGCTTCTGATTCAGTGTGACAAAAGGTTTAATGGACAGATGAGACCGGGGTTGAAGCTTGTCGGACTGAAATCCAAAAACTGAAAAAAACAAACATAGCACATCATCCAAACTACACCATTCCTGCTGTTAAGCACCATTCGTGCTGCTGGGAGTGTTTTTCTTCAGCAGGGACAGGGTCAGGACTGAAAGAAAACAAAAAACAGAACCTTTTGTTCGGCATTTTTTAAAGTTAGCCATGTCGTTTTAAATTAAGCAACAAATCACTACATTGTCAGACAACTTGGCGATCTGAACATATGTTTCAATCATCTAGGATTCTTTTGGAATATCATCTCATTGGTTATTTTGGAGTTTGCTGGGAGGTGCTGGCAAAAGTTTTCCAGCAGGTTTGGAAACTGCTGTGTGCAGCTGGCGACAGCATGACCAGTAAACCCTTTATACATCACGGACATCAAACAAGCTACACAAGCCTACAAACAGTGGGAGATGAAGCAAATTTACAGTGAGCAGGAACTTCCCATTTCTCTTGGGGGAGGTCAGGAATAGAGAGTTCCTGTTGAAAAGGCAGCACACCCCGGGTAACCTTTCACCTCGTGGGCTTTCAGGGCCGCCCTTCCTTGGAGCAGACAAGAGAACAACAGGGCAGATGAGATGGGACAAGAGATGGAGCCAGTAGATAAAAGTGGAGCTGTCATTGTCCTCAGGCTCTCAGGAGAACTCCACCCAGGAACCAGCCTGTCACTCAGTGAGTGGGAGTGTGTGTTTAGGGGGATGGAGCACACAGTGGGGAACTTCCAACTGAGGAAGTGTGTGAGCATTGCACAACATAAACAGCCAACATGTTTGTATCACTGTAAATGTGAGGTCCTTCCACTGACTGGAGGTAAATAATGCTGACCGACACCAAACCCTAAGCCAAATACTCAGGTATATGCTGTCGCTAGATTCTGTCTTCACACATATGCGCACACACACACTTTAGTTTGGAATGTGATGGTGGCACTTCATTGGTGGAATTTCAGTGCGTAAAGAGTAAGGGTACAAGCCTAAGCTTTAAAAAGCCTGATCTCTGATCCTTCAGATGGCACTGCATCGAATATGTTATTGATCAATATCTGATCAATATCTGATAGAACCACAGGGGCAAGAGGACTGCATTAGCCTAGTGGTTACGGCACTGGACCCTGGACCTGAATGGACCTGATGGTCCAAGGTTCAAATCCCAACTCTGCCAAGCTGTCACAGTTGGGTTCTTAAGCAAGGCCCTTAACCCACAATTGCTTGAAGTTGTAAGTCGCTCTGGATAAGGGCGTCTGCTAAATGCCATAAATGTAAATTACTTTGATAAATTACTTTCACAAAGCACTACAACACAGAGTTGCAGTCACAAATGCCACTTACAACTTTACTGTGAAAAAAAGAGCTTAATGTTTACCATTTCCTGCAGTGGCATCAACTTATCTGGTCTTGTCAGCATTTGGGCTGCCATCACACTGTGGAAACATGTATTGTGGTCTGACGAAAAGGTATTCCGCTATTTTTGGAAACAATGGAGGTTGTGTGCCCTGCACCAAAGACCACAGGCACCATTCAGACTATCCATGTTATCATCAAGTCCAAAAGCCAGGTTATGGAGTTGTGTAAAGGTAATGTACACTTCTGTATTGGCAGCATTAATGCAGAAAAGTACATAAAGTAGCATAAGCTGCCTTCATGATGGCCTCTTTTCCAGGCACATCAATACCTTTTTTAACAAGACAATACTAAACATGCTCTACACATTGCAAAGGCATGGCGAAAAAGAAAGAGGGTATGGATAGTAGAGTGGCCTGTCTACTGTCCTGACCAGTCCCCAGTAGAGAATACATGGAGAAGTCTGAAACAAAAATTGTGACACAGACATCCCAGTACTGTTGTGCATCTTAAGACGTGTTTGCAGAAACAAAATAACATCTGAAACACTTCATCCCTGTATTATTTGAGCCCAAATGCATTTGTGAGAAGGGAGGACAACAAAGTGGTAATTGAGATAAAAATGTTTGGTGCAAATTTGCACACCTACACACCTATAACAGGGACAGCTAGTCTTTACGTGGCCTTAAAATCAACACACTCTCACACAAATCATCAAAGCCCGAACAAAGTTCCCACGTATCCTTCATTTGAATGCATTTGGCTGAAGGGGAAACCATATATAAACAAGTCAAATTATCAAACAGCCAATGCTCGAACCTGAAGCAACTGTCGTTCTCATCTGGCTGGGTGAAAAAAAACGTGGCGTACAGATTGGTGATGTTAGCACTTTGGTTTTTAGGCAGCAGATTGCATCAGTGCTGTTGTGATAATAGCAGGAAGAGGCGAACTGTTATCAGTTTGCTGCCTCACTGCGTGAGCATGATGGCCCACAGTGTCCCTGTTTGTTCTTCAGAGCAGATGAACTTTAACTGTAGATTGCACGAGGATCACTTGCTGGCACCTGCGTGACTAGGCAGAGGTGGAAACACAAAACAGCCAGGAAGACTACAATAGAGACACTGCAGCCTAACTGTGTCTGGGACTGTGTTGGTTAAGGTACAGTACTATAGACCAGAAGGTCCAGGGTTCAAATTGCACCTCTGCCAAGCTACCACAGTTGGGTCCTTGAGCAAGGCCCTTAACCCACAATTGCTTGGATTGTAAGACTGTGTGAATTGTAAGTCGCTCTGGATAATAATGTGTGCTAAATGTAAATGTAACCGTGACTAATAACTACTGGTTGTACATGAGCAGGATGTATAGGTGGGATTTTAGAAAATGGGTCAGGATGTACCCAGAAAAAATGTACTGTGAAATTTCATAGTAAAACTGTAAATCGATTGACAGTTTTAATCTAAACTTTCACAGTTTGACCATAAACAGTTCAACTATGATTTTTTTTATGGTCATTTGGCCACTTGATGGTTTCACGGTCAAAATTCATAGTACAAGCGTAAACTTGGTTGATTATGAATTGACCATAAATTATTTCACAGTTCTACTATGGATTTTGATGGTAATTTGGTCACTTCATGTTTCTACTGTCAAATTACACAGTACATTTCCTGGGATACGCATATATGCTGCAGTTTATTCATGCTATGTTACTGTTAGTGACGAGCCGATGCAAATCTGATCCGATTCCAATACACAACTGCTGATACTGATTCACATTTTGATACAAGAGCAATTTAAATTGAATAGTATTTTAATTGTTGTTGGTGCTGTGTTTAAGGTTACATCATGAGCCTGAACTAGACCACACAGCACTTTTTATAATAAGAACCAACAATATACACAAATACAACTTTTGTACCTACTAAATTTGTCATTTTTCACTACAGTGTTTGGTCATTGAGTACAATAAAGTTGGGCAACTTCTCTGTAATCCCTTAAGCCGTTGAGTTGTCAGCTGGAAGTTTATCACGTTTCTGGAAAGCGTCAGCAAAGATCTGCTGCCTGCTGATGTCTTCCTGTCTGTTAGCTTGTATGAACTAGTGGTACTCTTTCACATGAACCAGCTACAGGTGCTTAATTAAATGTACTGTACTGTACTCCCACACCTCAGCACGGTTGCTTTACATACATTTCAATTTGCTTTTTTGGCGTTTTCAGTAACATTTTAGTCAAACTAACAGCTAATGTTATTTGTTCACTTGGTTGAAGTCACTGTAGGTTTATGGTAAGATGTGGATTGAACCCATCACTGATCGCTGTATGGGTGACTGTACTGGTTTAGCAGTTAAGGTAACTGACTAAGGTAATTGATTGTTCAAGTCCAAGATGCCAATGTTGGACCAATAACATTACATTTGCATTTACAAAATTTAGCAGGTAGCAACTCTGCCTCATAGCCAAAAGGTCCTGGGTTCAATCCCAGGGTGGAGCGGCCTGGGTCCTTTCTGTGTGGAGTCTGCATGTCCTCCCCCTGTCTGTGTGGGTTCACTCCGGGTACTCCAGTTTCCTCCCACAGTCCAAAGACATGCGTGTTACATTAATTAGTGTCTCTAAAGTGGCCCTTAATGGGAATCTAAACAAGAATACACTTATGAAACTGTTATGGTTGTGTATTTTTATTGTATTCATTTTTAGAGAGAGAAAGGGCGAGCAAATTAGGGGTGGTTAGTTGAGGTAAGTGCGGAATTAATGGGTCTTCAAGATAGCCAGAGACTCAGCTGTTCGAACATTTAGGGGAAGTTCAGTCCACCACTTGGGAGTCAGAACAGAGAAGAGTCTAGATGCATGACTTCCTCGTCCGCTGAGATGGGGGACCAGTCGAGCAGTGCTAGAAGACCAGAGTGTGTGAGGTGCGGTGCGGGGTGTGATAAGTATAGTTACAGGTACAGTTCCAGTTTTGGCTTTGTAGGTGAGCATCAGTGTTTTAAATCTGATGCGAGCAGCTAAAGGGAACCAGTGGAAAGATCGGAGCAGTGGTGAAGTGTGATGTGTAAAGTTGGGAACATTGAATATTGAACACAAGTTTTGCAGTCTGCAATGAGCAAGCCAATTAGCCCACAGTTGCTTGGCTTGTACCTTGTAAGGTTGTACAGTAGAATAAGAAATTCTTAACCCTCATCATGATCAGATAAATACATTAACATGTGATGTTGATATTTTACAGGAGGATCTAGTTTTATGAAAGAATCTGCATGATATTAAGTATCAATGCTGAAGTATTGATTTGATCATCCCTACTAAGAGCTCTGAAATAAAATAAACCTTTTTACTTCTGTGGTCACTCAGCATATGAATGGCAGGCCTAAATGGACTATTGAGACCAATTGAGTGCAGCTTCCCACTGGAGACAGCATGTCTGAGAACATGGCGGCTCCTACTTTTCGCTTTTCATCAACATGACAAAACTTTTTTGCTTAACAAATACCAGAGCTCTGCAGACTGTCCCGGTGTTTCAAAGCACTTGCTTCCCAAATTTTATTCTTGAATTGTAGCTTGTTCGCAATTATTTAAGCATTAATTCAAACTGAAGTGAAAATGTTAATATTTAGCAATGGAATACAATGTGTTTCATTACAAATCATGCAACCAACACAGTTAAAAGGTTGAGGCTTTGTGAGCTTTAGCATATCTTAGCCTTTTCACCCTGGTCCCCTTCTTAAAATGTGGTTTATTGGCTTCCACACTTTCAAAAAGGTGATCTGGCTTCACATGTAAGGGGAGGGAACACCGAATACTCACCACTGTAGCCTATAAAAGCTGTTTGCTCTGTGTGTGGCTTTCCTGTATTTTTTATTTGTAAGTGACTACACACACACACACACACATTTTTTAAAATATATGTAGGTATTAGATATAACTATATATATATATATAATTTAATGAATAATTTCATATAATAATGATATAGGTAGCATCGCTGCCTCGCAGCAAGGTCTTTGGTTTAGTCCCAGGGTGGAGCGACCTGGGTCTTTACTGGGTGGAGTCTGCATGTGTGTCTGTGTGGATTTACTTAGGTTTTCTCTCACAGTCCGAATACATGCGTGTTAGGTTAATTGGTGTCTTTAAAGTGGCCCTTAGTAGGCCCCAAAGTTGTCGGGTGGGTACCGGCTGGCCCGTGACCCCTTGAGGATTAAGTGGAAGAAAATGAATAACATTTTGTTATTATTTTAATATTAATTTTAATATGTTTTTTTTCTTTACAATACCAGATTTAGACACCTGCTGCCATAGCCATTATTCACTTAAAGGTTAATGGTTACTTTACTTTAATATTCACTTAACGGTTATTAAAACCTTATATATATATATATATATAAAGCAGGTGTGTAAATCTGGTATTATATATACAGTTGAATGTTATGCAATGGGCG
>JAVSBV010172864.1:0-13723 GCA_033117975.1 Parotocinclus spilosoma | reverse complement strand
TGTGAGAGGTGTGTGTATATATATATATATATATATATATATATATATACATACACGCCTCTCAAATTAGGGGACACTTCAAAATGAAATTTTTCCGAGCAGTGTATGCGACAAATCTTTCTGTAATTGATGGCTGTGTACAAGCCTACAGCAGCAACTTACCCAAGCCACCAGTGCCTGTCTCTGCAAGAGTATTCTTCCCCAAGACACTGGACCATAAAGTACACTACTGATCTTAACACCAACTGGGACTCAAAAACCTTTGCCTTCAACAAAACTAATAAAACACACTGTCTAAATTCCACTCTGCACCAGTTCTTTGAGAATCATAGCATCACCTTATGAACTGCATTACAAGACTTGAACTGCTACTACCCAAATGTAGTTCGCACCAAAGTCTCACACACACTCGATCACAAGAAAAGTCTCAGCCATTGCTGCAAATTAGAATGGAATCGATTTTAAGTGCTACAATTGTTTCCAAAAACAAGTGGCCCACTTACCTGTGGTTTCCACAATTCCTTCTAGTATCACAACGATTTCAAACTGTTCAGTCTGCATGGACCGCTGTGAAAGCTCATAGAATGGGCTTTTGCTGTCAATCACATGGCAGATGGTTAGAGGGGACACAAGGAAGAGCTGATCAGCCCCAGTGGTGAAACCAACATCCAACTCCAGCTGATCCAGAGGAAGAAACTCACCTTCAGGTGTCTGCCGAGACTGAAACAGAAAGGAGAACAAGAAAAAGACAGAGAGACTGAGAGATGCCAGGAGATAAAGTAGATTTAGTAACGGCCGTTGTGCATTTAGTACAGTGACTCTGAGGATCAATCAAACACAATGGCAAGTGTGATAAAACTTGGATCAAAGTTCATAAACACAATAGGCACACCTGTCCATACCCTTTAAATCTGACAGATGACAAAAGCAACTTAAATAATAATGTGGGTTTTTTTAAAACCTGTGACAAATATACTAGCTAATAACAAACTAACAGGGCATTTTCGGTGCAGTGTCATGTGACATCTGAACTCATTGTCTTACTGCTACCATAATCTTAGCATCAGTGAGAGCATGTATAAGTTATATACATTATATAATATAATGTCATATTCCAAAGTTAATCCTAACTTAAAAATATATAACAAGTTAAATGTTATTTACTAGTTACAATATTATTGATGTGACATTATAAATCGATTAGGAAAAATATTTTATAAAGTACTGTAGATGTGATCTTGGAAAAAGGATATTTCACAGACTATAAACAAAACAAAAGTGTTTGGGGAAACCTGTTTTGAAAAACAATAAATTATGAAGTAAGGATGAATTAAGAAGAAACAAAAACATCTACTCATTACCTGTGCTCCCGATCTAATTATTTTTGACATTCAAGAAAAAAAATGTGCACCAAATAACATCCATATTTATTAAAGTAATTAAGTTTATTAACCTATATATTACTTTGCAAGATACACCAATATTTGTAATTTGTACTCCAGAAGATCTAATGGCACACACAAAACAGTCTTTGGTGCAGAAAGTTTTGTTGAACACAATATTTTATTAAACACATCCAGGGTCAACGTGAGCAGACTGAATGCTGAGCAACATTACCGTCTGTGAACTGTGGGCGGAAACTACAGTACCCAGAGTAGACCCACACAGGTATGGAAGAGACATGCGGACTCCATACAGAAAGAAACCAGTTTGACACACCTGGGGATGAACCCAGGAGCTTCAGAATGTGAGGTAATTGTGCTACTCACCCAGCCACTACATCACCCAGGGGGTGGGGTGCAGTGCATGCAGTTCTAGAGTAAAATAAATTAACTCATCTCAACTAATTAAAAATGAAAATCAGTGTGTGACAGTTAATGTTGATATTAAATAAATCAATGTAAGGCTGTAGCTATGAACTGAACATGACAGACATTCAAAAATATTTTAAAACATGTTTTTTTTTTTTTAAATAAAATTATCGACACTGTTTAGCAAAAATATTTGCACAATTCCAGTTTCAGCATAAAATTACATATTGGCGTTATTGGGATGGAATCGAATGTGTTTATTTATAGTTTAGTTTTCATTATAAGGGGGGGGATTTTGGACATACAGTAAATGAAAATTGGGGAAAACGTGCCCACCTTCCCCAATTATATGCTTTGATTACAGCCTTAAATTAATTTATGGGAAACATTGAAGTATCTTCGCTACTAATGAGCCAATTTAGAGTGAGCAGTTAACCTAACACATATCTTTGAAGTGTGGAACCCGAAGCACCCAGAGTAAACCCAGAGTTTGGGAACAAACCAGGAGTGAGAGGCCTCTGCACTGATCTTGCATAATATAATATCTGACAACATTCAGATTACATAATGTGCAATTTCAAAAGCTTGACTTAAATACTATGTTATGCCTATGACTAAGTATGCTAGAAGTGCAGTTGCAATACATGGCCTTGCAGACTATATTGTCAATGCAGACTATAAAATAGAAGTTTAGAAATTGTGTCTGACATTTATATACAGTTGGGCTTTTATGGCTGGAAGCAGACTTTACTAGCTTACCTTGAGCAGTTTGCAGCGAATCTGTGCTGAGACCATGTGGCTGTTTCGTAGGTTGCCCACTCGGAACATAAGGGTGAGCTTTCCGTCCCGCATGGAGATGGCAGCATGCTCGCTGAACATCAGCGTCTCAGCTCTTTTCTTAGGCTGTGACATTTTAATAAACATGCAGCCTATCAGAAAGGCGTCCACAATGGAACCCAGGATCGACTGAAAGAGGAACAGTATGATGCCTTCAGGGCACTTGTCTGTGATGTATCTATAACCATAGCCAATGGTGGCTTCAGTCTCGATGAAGAAGAGGAAGGCTGACGGAAAGTTGTACACGTTGGCCACACACGGTGTGTACTTATCATTGTGTGCCCTGTTCAAGTCGCCGCGCGTGTACGCAATCAGCCACCACATGGAGGCCATGAAGAGCCAGGCCACCGTGTAGGTCAAGATGAAGATGAACAGATTCCAGCGCCATTTTAGGTCCACCAGAGTGGTGAACAAGTCAGACAGATAGCGGCTGGTCTCCCCACCCAGGTTGCCATGTTGGACGTTACAGCGGCCGTTCTTATCCACAAAGCGCTGCCGTTTTCGCTTCCGCTCTGAAGCAGCCGGGCCAAAGCCTGAGCCGCTGGATGAGGTGGTTACTATCTGATAATCGTCACCAAATTTCTTCCTAAGTGCAGACATACTAGCCTGTAACACAAAATATTTTATTTAGGTTTAAACCATTTTTTCCAGCCATTAGAAAATGTTACAAGTAAAATATATTAAACTTGAACCATGTAATTACTAGAACATTGATATTGGTTTAAAACTTTTCCCTCCAATGTCATGGCTCACTCAAAGCAAATTATGCAAGTGAATACAAGTGATACACACTGTTTACACACACTTTTAAATAACTTTGGAATTAAGCTTTAGATTCAGTTTTATAGCATTGGTTTCATATATTAAAATTAAAAATGTGGTCTGCAGATCCCTTAACTCTCCAGAGCAGGGAGTGTGGTGGATTTGTGGTTAAAGTACTGGACTGATGACCAGAAGGTCCTGGGATAAAATCTGACATCTCCCACTGTTCGGTACATGACTAAGGTCCTTTAGTAGTTGTATGTCGCTCTGGGTAACAATGTCTGCATACATGCAAACGTATCTCAAAGGAGTGGATGATAGTAGAGACACTTATTCATTTGGCAGACAAAAGTAACTTACAACTGGTACAACCACATTTGATTTACACAGTTTGACATCACATACACTGAGGAGCCCTATAGTAGGACCAGTCAAGGCCATATGCAAAGGTCAGGTGGGATCAATATACCACAAGCAAACATGGGATTTTAGTTGCACGAATATTTTAGCACACCTTAACGCCATAGCAGTAATTCTTATAATGTTTTGGCCAGAGTATCCCCTTTTAGGCCTTTTCTCCAAGATCCCCAAATGAATATATTTAGTTATTGACAACCATGACTATCTTTATTAATGCTTTCCCTTTACCCTGAGTACCCCTTGTAGCACGACCAAATACCCCTAGGAATACTGTTCCATCTGTTACCCTCTGGTTCAGAAGTACACATAGTTCTACCCACAACTCTTAACCACCCTATGCAACCTTAGAGAAATATTCTTCTAAGATTGGTAGCTTACAAAAAACTAAAATCGTTTATTTAATGCATAGTCTGTGTGTTTGAAACCAGACGTCTAATGTTCCCTGTGTGCTCGCCAGGATGTTCTGAGCATGTTGGATGTTGTAATGAAAGATGGACTCACGTGTATTTGACCATGCGGATCCTCTAGCTCGTTGTTTAGTGCATGTTAAAAGACCTGAGCATAAAGTGGAAACCCGTTGTTCGGATGGAGAACTGATCCGTAGAGCGAATGACGATGAATGACAGCGATTAGAACGGGACACGGCCAGACGCAACTCTCCGCGGGATCTTGCCGCAGTTTCGCCGCTGATTCTTTGCTGCGTCTCTCATTTGCCCTATCCTGAGATCCGCTTTAACCCGGCGTTCAATCTTCTGTTTAAAAGTTAGATCTGAGTTGTGGTTTGTCTACAGATGTGTTGCAGCATGTGTTATCCGTGATGCATGCGTCAGACTCCAAGGCGAAAACCTTGCACTCTAGCCTAAATTTGCGCAAACCCACTGGATTTAACGTCTCACTTTTCGGATACCCAAACGCTGGCTTTGTCCTAAACGCGCTCTCTCTCATGCGCACTTTCTCGTGTCTCGTGTCTGTTCTCTGCATACGCATTCAATAAGAAGTTTCCGGAGCGTCAGTTCTGTTCGGCTCTGTTCTGTTCAGCTCTTGCTCCGTGTACTTTGCTCAGCAGACTGGTCTTAGTGCCGCCCGGCTGTGCCTTTATGCTCCTGTGCTTACAGTTTGCGCTTTTTTTTAGCCGTGCGCACGCTGCGGTCTGCTTGGGTTGCCAGATTACATTATTGCTATTATGATAACATGTTAAGGTGCCATATGCATGAGCTTTCCGGGCCTCAGTTCATGTCCAGGTAAGTGTTCATTAACACCTTTAAAATACTTTATATACATACGAGTAACATTATACATGTCAAAACTTAGTACAGTTCCATCTACATAAGTCGCAAACGTTGACACAATAGAGGTTGCCAGATTCCATCACCGCTCGAATCTGGAGGGGTTTTAAATCTTATTTTGTACATTGGCTTTTCATGCCTCAGACTGTGTCTTGGGTAAATGGCTATACGTGTAGACACATATATAGGTGACCAGAATGCACAGCTGTTCCTGAACTTGGAAATTTGAAAATCATATATAGCATACTGCCAATGTACATTCACCCTTGTGTGTTGAGCATTACTTGGTAAAACAATGGGGTTTCTTTGTATGATTGTCATAATTATGGTAACAGTATAAACAATAAAATAGTAATTTACATAGCAAATTGGTCGTTGTATACTGATTTTCAGCTTCTGCCCCCAATTAGTTTTCCTCCAGTCCTCCAAGGCTGCCAGATTGAATAGCTGTTTATGAACATAAAAGGTCCTAAAATACCATTAAAAAACACTATTAAATATTTTCATAAGCAGGTCCTTAAGTACTGTGAAATGTGAGGTGGACCCCTCCTTGGATGGGATGTCATTAGGGAATACTGACCCTATGAAGGGTGTACTTCACCTGCAGCAATCTTTAGGAAGATGATTAATCAAAATATACTGTTCAAAGCAAACATTTGTTCCTTTTTCAGCATCAACTTAATTCTGCCTCTTTGATATTGATTTGGTCAGCTAAGTGTGTGTATGTGTGTGTGTGTGTGTGTGTGTGTGTGTGTGTGTGTGTGTGTGTGTGTTTGGGGGTTGGGTGTTCCATTTCAGCTGCTTTGGAGGTAATGAAATTAACAACATGTGCACTAGAGGAGACGACTCCCAAAACAGAAATTGTTTAATAGGTGGCATCCTTTGACATTTTTGTCCTTTCTTATCTATTCCTTCTGATTTTACACTAGTCTTGCAGTTGGCTATGGTCTGCATCACTACTAGTATCATGGTGCAGTACCTGGTCACTACAAAGATTGTACATGAAGTCCAACTCCTGCAGGATGTCACTTCAGTATCTGCCATTGCCAGTGTCTCCCAGCACATTCTTAAGCGTATGGAGGAGATTCCAAAACACAGGCAGTTTCTCTGCCTATGTTATGCCTAAGATAGCTGGACAAGGCCCTAGAAGGCCCTTAACCCAAAGCAGGACCAGTATCTGCGTCTCTATATGAGGAGGAACAGGATGAACACTGTCAGAGAACTACAAAATTACCTCCAGACAGGCCACTGTTGTGAATGTGTATGACCAAACAACAAAAACAGGCTTCATAAGGGTAGCCTGACTGCCCAATGTCCTGTAGTGGGCCCTGTGCTTACTGCCCAGCTCGTTTGGGATTTGCCATAGAACATCATAACTGGCAGATCTGCCATTGGTGCCCTGTGCTTTTTACAGATGAGAACAGGTTTCACCTGAGCACATGTGGTAGATGTGACAAGGACTGGAGATGCCATGGAGAACGTTCTGCAGCCTGCATTCAGCATCACCGGTTGGTGGTGGGTCAGTGTTGGTCTGGAGAGGCATATCCCTGGAAGGAAGATTTCAGTTCTTCTGACGCTGACAGTGTTCCTTTTATTTTAGTTTTGGGCAGTGTATATACCTGAATACCAGGACCCAAGATGTCCAAGTTAAACCACAGTATTCAACTATTGCTGTTGTTTACTTTACCACTTCATCATTTTAATGTTGTAGCTGCTCAATGTATACTCATAAAACAAGTACTTCCACAAGTTGTGATGAACATTTCCTGTACCTGGGATTTTTGTCATTGCTGGTAGATGTGTATCTCTATGCAAATTTAAAATCTTCCTTCACACTACAGCATTTGGCACACCCAAATACACGCACTCCTTAATACAAATCATTAACATCTGTGACCAATTGCCTGCACATTGAATGAGACATTCATTTCGATCTATGGATCCAATCACATGCCCCCAAAAATATCTATTGCTTGATCATTTTCATGCAATGCCATCTGTAGGAACCTTAAGTTACTACTACCTTGAAGGTGGCATTTTTTGGACCAGGGAGTATATGTAGCTAATGTTGTTTTCCCTCATCTAGACATTTCATCATCTAGTTGTATTTCATTTCTCCCAAATATTGCACTGTTTAGAATTTCTTAATATCTGGTATTTAAAAACTAAAGTGCAATGAACTCTAGTAAATAAGGAATTTTAATAGTGCCAGTGCTACAGGGATTTATTTTTTTTACAAACCTTAACAATTATAACAACATTAACATTAACCCAGGTTAGTAACAAAACAAGGCTATTGTTAATGGTAAACCAGAATTAACGACAAACCATGGGCTAAAGGCTAATGGGGGTGCTAAATAATAACTAACAAAAGCTAGGACAAAAGAACAGGGGTAGTACAAAGATACACAATAAGTTCAGTACTGTGCAAATAAGGATTGTGAACATGGGCTATTTATATTGGCCTTGATGGGTGGATGGTGCATTGAGTGGGCAGACCACTGTGTAGGTGTTGACGAGCATACAATGGTGACTGGAAAATGTAGCCGCTACAGAAGCTCACTGCATCAACAGGAAAACACTGTTATCTGAATATACCTTGTACCAAGAAAAGAATAATGAGCCTTAGATTATTTCCTATGGGCAAATCCATATCTTTCTTCACCTAAAACGCCCACCTACTTTTAATGAAGTGAAGGTAATGCAAGCTGTGCATAAGACTTTCTTATTGGTTTTTCTACCTGACTGTTAACTGTATATTGGGTGGAACTTCACGTCTCTGTGTATGCTTTCTCTGTTGTCTAACTCCATGCACAAAATGCTACAATATAAAATAAACAACTATCAACTCACAATTAGCTACTAAGTATAATGAGGGTTGGGTTTGTAGGTAAGAAGACTTTTACACAATCTACAAGATCTACAGTCAAAATCCACAATCCAATCTCCCATTATCCAAATTTCCATTATAATGTGTAAGGTATTTAAATCCCTTAGTCACTGTCTACATTTACATTTATTTCATTTATCACACGCCCTTATCCAGAGCGCCTTACAGTTAATACAGTCTTACGATCGAAGTGGGTTAAGGGTCTTGCTCAGGGACCCAACTGTGGCAGAGGTGGGATTTGAACCCTGGTCCTTCTGGTCTATAGCCCAGTATCTTAACCACTAGGCCACCAAAGTCCCAGTCCCACAGTCTAAACCACTACCTCACTATTTAAAATGAAAATAGCGGAATTATATTGAGACTTAAACTGACACTGATAAATGCTATTCATACCTGTCCTGGAACAAGATACATTTGTACAACATGTTTTGACTTTCAACATATTAGGACAGCGAGTAATAAGATGTTTAGATGCCCATACCCTTACCTAAAGCAGGTAAATATACAGTTTACATAAGGGTATTGTAGATCTCTTTTACTGTGCCACGTTGTAAGGTACATATCAGGTAACTTAATTTTTTAATGCAAAAATCACATTGATCTAATAATGATCATGCCATTCCTAAAAGTGACTTAATCTCTAACAATTAAACAGAATGATAAATATATAATATATGATATATAATGATAAAATAATTTTCATTTGTGAATGACATTCATTATTTAACTGTCTTCTACATTATTTAGCATCTAAGTAGTAAGTGTTGATTTCTTTGTGCAATTTCATGCAAAAAACGTTACTATCATGAGGGTAAGTAGATGGGGTAGACTTTAGATCTGTACATTCTTGCAACTGTTTTCAAGTCATTAATCTGCAGAGCCTTTAAGTTTTAGATGGGTACTGAGCTTAGGCTCCGGTTTAAGTGAGTTCCAGAAATGCACCAGTCATTACTACTATTCTAAACAAATTTGAAAGATTTTTTTACAGGACAGATCCAGAATTGTATATGTCTGCTAATGTGTAAGTTATTTTTCCATCGTACATGGTGTATTTATAGCCAGGTGGAACGTCAAATGTGATTTTCGCATCAAAGTGCAAGAATGGCGGCCACCTGCTCTATCTGTCTAATTTGGTTTGTGTTGACAGTCTGAAGGCCTTGAGAGAAGGTATACTTTGAAGAATCTCTTTTTGTAAAAGGACGCCTCTAGCTCTTATCTCAACCCAGCAGGCAGGCAATAAAATATACTGATCGACCCTAGAAGAGCATTAATTAGGTCTGAGACTAACTTACTACTACAGAAATATAATTACACATTAAAATGACATTCATTGCAATATAACTCTCTACTAATAATGTATGTGCATGTGCTTTCCATGCCACTCAGGTAAATGGTTATATCATTGAAATTGAAACCCCTTTACCGGTAGACACAGAAGTGGAGCCTGGGGATGGCATACAGAGGATCTGTATGCTTTTAAAGGCTAATCATGGTGTCTGAGGGCCCAGAAATACAATCCTTTCTCCAATTTATTCTCATCTTTCTCCTGGTCTGTCATAGCAAAAGACCTTTCCTATTCCTCTTTGTAAACAGAAGAGCTTTTATTGTATCATTAACTATTGTTCTCATAGTATGGGCACTGAAAGTACACTTAACCACAAATTACATTTACTGATCTAGAAAGTATGTTTCTTAGTAGGACATATTCAATTACAGAACAAAATCCAAATTCAAATTACATTCAATTTATTTTTCAATCATTATTAGTCAATGTGCACTCAGATGCCACAGGGGCAATTTGTTAGCCCACCACTGTGTGGCAGGGTTTGTGTCTCAGCAGTAGCTTCCAGCCAGGTTAAGCATCGTACAGCTATGACTGACTCTGTCTGGAAGAGTGGAGGCCAGATAGGGAAATCATATGCCAGTGCTGCAACAGCATTTGGATACATGACAGTAAAACATAAAAAATGGAATATGTATTTGAATTGCATGTTGATGCTTCACTGATGTAAAGCATGATGTCCCCTGGGTAGCACTGTCACTTTAAAGCGAGAAGGCTCTGGGTTCCTGGGGTCATTATTTTCTACCCGTGTCTGTGTTGGTTTACTCAGTTTGTTCCGATTTTCTCCCACAGTCCAAAGGCATGCTATAGGTTAATTGATTAGACTGAAGTGGCCCGAGTGTGTGAGTGTATGTGCCCTATGGTGGATTGGTGCCATGTCTAAAGTTAATCCTGCCTTGCGACCTATGCCACAATGACTGCTTCACCTAACCGGCAGCACATTGTTCAAGATGGGAACCAACCTTAGACAGGGCGCCATTTCATCTCAGGACAAGCACACATATTCTCACTGAGACACTTTTCCAATTGAGCTTGTCTTTGGGATGTGGAAAGAAACCTGAGTACCCAGAGGAAACCAGTGCAGTGCAATGAGGAGACCACCCAAACTCCACACAGGAAGAGGCTGGGTTGGGACTCAGACCAGGGTCTTTGGAGCTGTGAGACAACAATGCCCACTATACCACCTGCATTTTCATATTTCAATAAGAGTATTATGTCTTGAAACATTTTCCACACAGTTCGGAAAATGTTTACTCCATCTGGCCTCAGACAGATCAATATGAACCAGCAGGCAGGAGCAGCTTTGCATCACTCTCCATTTCAGTTACTGCTGTGAGCATGGACCACTCGAAGGTCCTGTTTACTCATTACAGGGCCACGTCTCACAACAGAACCACTCTCCAATGGTAATTAACATTGTGCAGACGCATAAGACCCAAAAATATGACTACACCAATGTAACCAACTACTGAGCATCAGAAATAATGGGGTTCTAATTATATTTGGGTGATTTTAGACAAAAAAATGTAGACTTGACAGTCAGCGTCAACAGAGTATACAAGGCATTGAATGAACAAATTGCAGTTTTAAACTGAATTTGTCTGTGTCTGTGTGTGTGTAATTGTTTCATTAGACTTCTTTAAAAATCTTTTCTCCCCATGTTCTCTTACCCTGCTGAATACTGTTACTAGACATTGATAAAAGAAATCTTATTGTTGGCATGCAACCTCTTTCACAAAAATAACCCGGGGCAGATGATTGGGGAATCTGAATTGATTTATTTCTGTGTTTGTACTTCAAAAATGCAGACGTGTCAGCCGGTGGCATTCAGTTAAAATATTGATGCTTACAAGCACTAGCAGCGAACAATACTTGTGTGAGGAGTGGTTTCATTAACTAACATATCTGTTGTTTCACAGCTGATTTGCCTCACCTTCATGATTGAGCTGATAAAACTCATCTCATTCAATTGAACTCTTGATTCCTTCCATTTGTATTTGTGTTGCATTACATGCAATTAAGACAGAAAGCTTATTCTGTCAACCATTCGCGCTGTCTCATTATTCCAACAATGTCAGCGGGTCATGCGGCAAATGAGGGCATCCAATTAAGAGTGGTTCTGATTCAACAATCTTTGTCAGTCTTGTTAGAAGTTATACAGTTTTCAGTGACCAGGTCTCGAGAAACCCTCATTGTTAGACAAAGAACTATTGCAAAATGAGCAATATGACCAGACAAAAGTTATTTAATAGGTGTGTGGAGTGACACAGGGTCACTTTTAGTGGTGTTTTTGAGCTCATTAGTCAAGAGACAAAGCTGTGATGTTTGCTTCATTCCTGTGTCTAATGGCCGGCACTAAGTAACACACTCTTGGCTCTTGCTGTTTGAGACCCGATTCTATTTATATCCAAATCTGCGACCCCTCTGCCACCACTCGAATGAAACAATGGTCATTGTGAGTTTGAACAATAAAATATCTCAATCATAAGCAGGGGTTTCCAATACCTTTTTAGGCAACGATGAGGGAAAATGTTGTAACGTAATTCTGTGGTCACAAAAAAATTGATTTATTTATCTAACTAGCAAGACCTAAAGGAAATATAATTTTTCAAGCTACAATGCCAGATGGCTCACTTAGCCCATCATTTTTGGTCATTACATCATTTCGCCGTCAATGACTATAACTAGCCTCATCAGAGCTCCTGCATGCTCTCGAGCACTTTCATAAATAGATTTGAAAAGGTCCATCACTATCTTTTTGGTTGGATCTCTTGAGCTGATTAAGCTTCTTGACACCATAGCTAGTGAAGTGATGTTAGAATTGTTTTCTTGCAAAAAGATTGATTGCCAATAAAAGCTTGCGCGAAGACACAATTTATCATTTGCTGAGGTAAAATACAACAGAACCCCTCTTTTATTTCATTATTTCACCCTCTAGTGAAAATCATTTGGTTCAATGATTGAAATATTGTATAGCATTAATGTGAGGCATTTCTAAAGGGCCAGATGCAACCTACTGTACAAGCAGTTCTTCTTATTAATTAATAACGAATGTCCGCATATTTCAGGAAGACATTCATATACTGTGGCCTTCTGAATCAAGAGATTTGAACATTGCTGAAACTTAATGGGAAGTTCTGGAGCACATGTTGTGAAGTAAATCTCAGCTTCCTTCAAAGAACTGTTTATGTAGTCTAACATCCCATCACAAGCCATCCAAAACCAAAATATAAGCATCGTAATAAGAATTAAGGTTGCGCTGGAGACAGAGCTCCAATTCATGACTTTACTCATCAAAAATATTTGTGAGCGGTATAGATTCTTATTAATATTTTATATATTTATATACTTATACTTTGCCTTGTTCCTTCATTGCACCATGGCCCCAAGGCGTTCAGTGCCTTCATTTCCTTTGTTATGCTGATGATCTCCAGCTCTACATCTCCATCAGACATGATCATAGTAGGACTCACCATTGACTAATCTACCTGTCTCCATCTTCACACATCCATAACTTTGGTGTCATTTTTGACAGTAATATCTCATTTGAACACCATGTAAATCAAATCACTAAAACTGCCTTTTTTCATCTAAATAATATAGCATGCCTCAGTCCATCACTTTTCTTTTCTGCTGCTGAAATTCTGATCCACGCTTTCAATACATCCAGAATTGACTACTGCAATAGCAGCCTCTATGGCACACCAAACAAAAACATAAATACACTGCAATACATTCAGAACTCAGCTGCACGTCTCCTCACTCATTCACATACTCGTTACAACATTTCACCTGTCCTTCAACAACTCCACTGGCTCCCTATGTAACTCAATACAATGTATTCAATACAAAATTATTTTATTCACTCACAAAGCCCTCCATAATTTGGCACCCCCCTATCAGGCACTGACCTGCTTCATTATCACACACCTTCCCGTACCCTTCGCTGCACTTGACGCCAAGTTACTTTTCATGCCCTGTAGGCCTTTTCTGTTGTTGCACCCTCCCTATAAAACACATTTTCCAAACACATTCAAGACTGTTTTGCACTGTCGACCTTTAAATCACTTTTCAAAACTCACCTCTGCAGATCAGCTTTTAACTTGTATTATTATATTTATATTTTTTAATGTATTGATCTGTTTTAAGAGATAAGATAAGATAATCCTTTATTAGTCCCACAGTGGGGAAGTTCACAAAAATTCACTTGTGTATGTCTTTTTGTATTTTTGATTTGCTGTAAAGCTTTGAGTATTCTGAAAAAAGCTATAAAAATTAAATGTATTATTATTATTATTATTATTATTATTTTGTCTACCCAGTTTGTAAAGATTTCACCAGTCAGCTTCACTGGAAAATAAATACAAAAAACAAG
>JAVSBV010172847.1:0-13724 GCA_033117975.1 Parotocinclus spilosoma | reverse complement strand
AGCTGTAAAGCACATATATATATATATATATATATATATATATACAGCCAGAAGAGGGCGCCACACTGTGCACCGTCTACTTTATATAGCAGCCATTTTACTAACAAGAATTTTATTAGCGTTTGTGAGGCAGGGGATTAAATTGTGTAGAAATGACTGTGCTTGGTAATCACACAAACACAGCTCGAGTCAATTAGTTTAGTTTGAACCTTGAGGTTTTCCTTTAATGGCCATCGAGAGGCGTTATGACCTCCATTCTTGTGCTACACACAAAATCCCCCCCTGGTTCTGCAGAATGGTGTCTAGTTCCTGTCTAATATCAACATGTCGGGTGGAAGGAAACCTCGTTCTGTAGCGAACGTGTTAGAAACGGCGATATCGTCCCCGAGCGAGAGGATTTTAAAAGAATGTCACAACTTGTACATCGACGATGAGAACGGTAAACCTTTATGAACAGCAATAGGCGGTGTGTCAGTGAACGCTGCCTGCGGCTGGAAGCCGAAGCTTAGCTGTCAAGTGTCCTTAAATAGAAGACTTTTTAAATTGTTTAAAGTTATTTTAATGCGACTAATGAACCGACTATGTTGCATTCATACACAAATTCGTGTGACCAGATATAAATGTTTTGTCTGACCGAATCCAGAATTGTGTAGTGTGTGTGTTCATGCAACTGAATCAGTGTTTACGGTTGAGGTTAACAGATGAATTAGTTCTTATTTTAGTAACATAATCATTAAAATCCGGTTACTTTATGTTCTCTTGTGTAGTTGTGAGGTGATGGGGTGCGTTTTTTGTGCTTCTGAAACACGAAGCAACACGAAAATAGACCTAAACACATTCATCTATTAATAAATTAGAATCGTGGAATTGAATCAAACAAAAAGCAACGTAAAAAAAAAAACGTAATTGCCTTATATTTGCTTTATTTTTCAGTAATGCTATTTTTTATTTTATTGGCCCACATAATTTCTCAAACTTTAATTCAATGTCAATTCAATTTGATTTATATAGCACCTTTTACAGTGGAGCATCGTCTCAAAGCAGCTTCACAATATTACACTTTCTTAAAAGGCCAATCCCAAGTGGAGCAAGCCTAGGGCGACAGTGGCAAGGAAAAACTCCCTAAAACAGTAGGAAGAAACCTTGGGAGGAACCAAAACTTTAGGTGGCACAGCGGTCTAATACACTATCCCACCGGCGTAGGGTACTGTGAAGAAGCCAGTCTAGGGTGTGCCAGGGCTGCTGTTGTTGCCTATCCGCCTCAAGGTCAAATGTGTTGTGCATTCAGCTCACCGAAATTGTATGAAGCGATCATCCGAGTTACTGTATGTTTTAGGACTGGTGAAAATCGGCGCTGGACTGGGCCTGAGACTGCTGCCACCCCGAAAGAAGATCATAGTGATGATTATGGGCAACCACTCTGCAGGGAAAAGCTCCTTTATTAACTGGTAACAGAGATCTTATCTAACTCTAACACGCCCGTGTTTATTTTGATTTTTATTTCTTCGGTAAGAGTAACAGATCATGTTCGGATACGACCGTCTGGGACCGACGCCTTGATTTCCTGCCCAGACCCAAACAAACAATGAGCATCGAAAATCCTATCGCCGGTTTTAATTTCCTCTCCTCCTCCAATTATCTCAGGTATGTAGAGGAGCACATCCAGAAAACAGGCGTTGCCATAGAAACGCAGGGCTTCACCTTCATAACCAGTGGCAGAAAACGAGAATCGCTGACCGTAAGTTTTATGATATATATATAAATATATATATATATATATATATAATAATTAATTTGTATGTGTTTTAACCGAGCAGTGATAAAACTATGATACTACGTCTTAATCATTCCCTCCTAATATATCTAGTGAATAACTTAAAGCCTGGCACCGTCATAACATGCCACCCGTGCCATATCTCGTGCCAGTTGTACTGCCCCAGGCTGTAAGAGCTATTGTTGTTTCTGTTATAACAAGGTAATAAAGCATCTAATCATCTAATCACCCCACAATGATCGGAGATTTGGAGGAGGATTTCTTTCTCCTTGGCTTTCTCTTACACCATCACCTCTCTTTGTTGTTTGCAAAAGTTTTTTTACTCTGTGTGGATTAAGCTGAAACGCACCGTAACCTACGTAAGACGTTCTTAAGGTAATGCTTGAGAACTTCCGAACATCCTTTTGAACTCCTTGAGAAGCTTTACTGTTTTTTTTCCGGCCGTTAAAATCAATGAAATACTGGACAAAAGCACTGAAACATCTTCAGGACGGGCAAACGAGGCGAAATAAAC
This sequence comes from Parotocinclus spilosoma, assembly GCA_033117975.1. Taxonomy (NCBI): domain Eukaryota; kingdom Metazoa; phylum Chordata; class Actinopteri; order Siluriformes; family Loricariidae; genus Parotocinclus; species Parotocinclus spilosoma. The sequence continues at coordinate 11,436 of JAVSBV010172847.1, read as the reverse complement.
GTGTCGTTGTGGAACACAGCGTAGCGATGGGCCAGGATGCTCTTTCCATTCTAAAAACGTTTCTGCTTCTGCCTCGGGCTCAGCCGATAAACAAACGGCTCACATTTTGACCAATCAGGATGAGCTGCAGCTGCTTGGTAGTGGTGTTCGGGTCTGGGAAGTGATTCTGGACCAAATCTGAAGGGAGGGGCTTTGTTATTGAGATGCACAGCCAAGAACAGGAAGCTTAGTGTACGGTAGATGCTGCTGAGAGCTGCAGTGAACAGTCTGACGTAAAAAGAGAGAGAGAGAGAGAGAGAAGGGAGGCTCCTTATTCAGGGATCTGACCCTGATTTCTCTCCGGATACACTCTCAGCTCGGCTCTGTCCTCCTCACTTTTCCTCCTCAGCCTCAGTTCCCTCTTCTTCCTCACAGGGCAATGCCACGCTGCACCTCTACCCCCATTTCAGACCACTTTTGGAGTTTAAAGGTAGGACTTATGAACTTGTAATGTTTTTAAGAGCACTTCTTTTTAGATCTGTACCATATCCTGGTCCCCTTTGCATGTGTGTTTAGTGTGATTAGCATTATTACATGTTAATTAATGAATGAATTAATGTGTTATTACATAATAATGACAGGGCAGGGCTGCTATTCGTTTATATCTGCATCATTACTGTAGGAACTAACATCCATACCGGGTCATGTTCAGAACTGCGATGATGACGTTTTTTGCGGTGCAATAGTGACCCCTGTTGGTCACGCCACCGAATTCGGCGCTGGGTTTCACGCAACCTGTCCCGATGCCCAAATAAAACTAACCGTTGGATAAGTAAATAGAACATTTGTGGTGATTTGTTCATTTCCATTACATCCGATTTGTCTGCCTGTCTGTGCTTTCATTTTAATCTCATTAAAGGATAAAAAATATATAATTTTAGATACACATCCTTGATATGATTGCCTGTGTGGAGTTGGCATGTTCTCCCTCGTACACAATAACAGTCATGGGCGATTTATCCCATGCATAGTAGTTCTTAATTTAGTCCCAGATGTCCTTCCCAAAGCCTGCTGCAGATAAAATGGCACTGGGGTCTAAAGCTGTGACTAATAGCCCACACTGAGTCATAGCCGTGTGTGTGTGTGTGTGTGTGTGTGTGTGTGTGTGTGTGTGTGTGTGTGGGACGTCTCGTTCATATCCAGGCCTAATACGGCAGGTACACAGGGTTCCACAGTGTAGAAAGCGACCGATCTGGACCGTTATAATTTATGATCCCTCCCTGATGAGTCGGTGCAGGTTTACGGTGTTGATGATTCAGGGGTGCATGTGGTTCCCTGTAAGGCAGAGCGTGTACAGAGCCGGAATGAGTCACTCAGCACCAGAGGAGATGTGATACGAACGATACGAACGCTTCAAATCATATCATGACGCAGCACGGCTCCGTAACGACCCCACATCGTCTCGGTCCTTTATCCAGATGTGTTTCGGCCCCCTCTCACATCTGCTGCATTTACATTTATAGTCATTCAGATAGATCTATATCTATATATATATATACAAGGAAGGAGGAAGAAATAAAAATAAATGTTTAGTTAAAAATAACATTTATTTAAATTAAAGGGAATCTGGAAAAAAAAGTAAATGAACAGAAGAAAATCGTTGGCTCTCCACCGGAGGGCGGAAAAAGCTAAAAAAGGAAATGTTTTTTTTTTAATTATTTCAATCCTTGGTGCTGCGGCGGATCCGAGAAATACAAAAAATATATATATATTTTTTTTGTATTCTTCAAATATGATCCGCGAAACGAGCAATAAAAAAAAAAGTCTGGCCTTAGCTTCCATCGTTTGTGTTTGCATATCTTGCAAACGTGTTCTGCTGTGCAGAAAAATCCAGTCACCCTTTCCTCCGAGCTACTGCGTTGCCAAATAACCGGGCTGTTCTTGTAAAAATGATTGTGAGCAACAAAATCCTGTGTAGGACCGATTTCACAGCGTGTACACGGGCCAAAGACGTGACCCTCACCCTGTCCCCTTATAGAGCGCAGCCTGCTGACTGCATCCTCGTTCTAAATCGGTTTCCTTGTCTATTTTAAGTCGTGCTTGCTCAGTTTCTTTGCCGTGCCCCGGTGGATTTAGGTCCCCGTGTGGATTTGCAGGTCATCGCGGTAGCAGGTGGAATATTCATGGCAGGGCGGGCGCCGTATGGTAATGTGTACGCCCGCTGTGAGGAATGGCGATTAGACGAGGAAACGTGCCGATTTGTACGGTGAGCACCTGCTTGTGACGCACTGAAAGAGCAACAGGAACGCTTTTGGCGTTGTGGCTGATGAAAAATGGAAGCCGTTGCGTGAGCTGGTTCGGTTAGCTGGAGTTCCCTGTCCGGGCGTTGCTTCACAGTCGTTCTTCACTGGCTAGCTTTATGTGGCTCCGTTTTGAAGCTGCCAGTCGAAGAGCTGTTGTGGGCGACCAAGACAACAGGCGTTATCGCAAAGGGGCTGAGACCACGCCCTGCCCTAGCCCTTACCAAATCCAGCCCCTTTTTTCATTCCCTCAAACCTTTTCTCCAGCCTGCAGTTTTGTGTTCTAGGACTTACAGACTACCTGTGTGCCGAGGTCTCCACGTCCAAGCAGAAGAAGTTCAGCCTGGTGACCTTCGTGGATACGCCAGGCCTGGTGGACGGAGACATGGTCTACCCCTTCGACGTCAACAGCGCCATCACGTCGTTTGGTAAGGCCGATCGGGATCCGGGGGAACCGGGAGCATTGGGCGCTGAGGACAGGGGGCTGAAGACAGTGGGCTGGGGACAGGGGGGCTGAGGACAGGGGGCTGGGGACAGGGCTGGGGACAGGGCGTTGAGGAGAGGGCGTTGAGGAGAGGGCGTTGAGGACAGGGCGTTGGGGACAGGGCGTTGGGGACAGGGCGCTGAAGACAGGGCGCTGAGGACAGGGCGCTGAGGACAGGGCGTTGGGGACAGGGCGTTGGGGACAGGGCGCGGTCCTGACCTGCGTGTCGTGTTTTTCCGTTTCAGGCGAGCAGGCGGATCTGATCTTTGTGTTTTTCGATCCGATGGGCCAGGCCCTGTGTAAGAGAACTCTGAACATCGTGGAGAAGCTGAGCGAGAAATGCGGAGACAAGATACACTTCTACCTCAGCAAAGCCGACGAGGCGGGACGGGAGACGGACAGGCAGGTGGGCGGAGCTTTGGGGCAGGGTTGAACGGTAGCGAATGAGAGTTTGAACGAAGGACGACGGGATGATCTGTTCTCGTTGTTAGAGGGTGATGATGCAGATTGTACAAGAGCTGTGCCGCAGACCAGGACTCAACAAATGTGGGTTTGAAATGCCCACCATATACATCCCTAACCCACAGAGGGTAAGAAAACACACACACACACACACACACACACACACCTCATACACACACACCTCATACACAAACTCACTGTATGGCAACCATACCAAGAGACACATCTCAGTGCTAGGTTCTGACTCTGTGTGTGTGTGTGTGTGTGTGTGTGGGTGTGTGTGAATAGCCGAGCAGGTGTGTGAACCAGATCGACGAGGTGTGTGAGACGATCGAGAAAAGCATAAACCAGGCTGTGCAGAAGACCTTGGATCAGCTGGAGAAAGACTGTGACCTCATCACCTCCACCATCAGCAATAAGCTACAGCAGGACAGGTCAGAAAAAGTTCAAAAGCAGCAGGTATTAAAGTATAAAACTGTAATATAACAACATTACAACCTTTCCTTACTAAGCCTTCCTAAGAGAAAAGTTAAATAAAAATCTTTGTTTCGTTGTTAGCGTTATTTACGTTATTACGTTTTATCCGCTCAGAGTTAAAACAGCAAACCGAGGGAATCAAATCCTAACTTACGGGGCCACCTATCATAAATATATTATAAATATGGGACCAGTTACATCCCAAGCCGGGTGTGAAGCCATTTTTGTGAAGTTATTCCAAGCATAACCATTTTGGATAAAACCTTTAAAGGCTGGAAGTTAAGAAAAAAACACACACATTTTGGGAAAGCTTTTCTTTCTTAACACACAGTCGTTGTTAAAGAGTAAGAAATAGCTTCTCTTTATTTAAAATGGCCACTTGTAATGAAAAGGGTTTCTTTATTCCAACGGGAGCAGGCAGGTGCGATAAGAAATGCAAAAGTGTAAACAATAATCGAGGGTTTGTTTATTTGAAACAGATCTGCTGCCCGCTCTAACAAGAGCAGCCGTTTGAACGCGTTCCTCTGTGGAGTCCTGGCCGTCTTCCTTCCTGTAATCTTCATCCTCAGCTTCCTCATCAGTACCCTCGCTCCCGAGGATCTGGACGCCCTGCTGGGAAAGGGGACCGTCCGATTTCTCCTCATATCCACGGTATTTATTTGATGTGTTCTTACATAAAACCTTAATGTTGTGATCAGAAAACTAAAGGAACTAAAGGAGCAGGATGAGATGTTTGTTTGTTTTTTTCCTTTAGTCAGTAGTGCTGTATCTGTGGGACTGGATCCCTGAAGATGGACAGATAGTTGGGCTCATTTCCTTCAGTGCCTTGTGTTACTTCCTCCTCTGGCTCTCGCGCCACTTTGCTCGGTAAGAACGGTTCGGTTTAATATCCAGATCAAGTTTAGGAACACCAGAGGGCGCTGTAGGTACACAAAATGATGTCTTTGTTTGGGCTGGTTTTTGGTTTTGTATCTTCCTTTTAGCCGGAGAAGTCAGACTCTCACAAAGAAAGAAAAGAAGAAAGTTCAGGAGTGCAGCGATTATGTTAACGACATCATTAAAGACAAAAAGGTTCGGCCCGTCTTCCAGAAACATTTAATAATGTGTAAATATGCCTCCCTGATTTCTGTTTCTCTCCACAGAAGAGACTTTATGAAGATTATCTTAAGCAGTGTGCAGCAGAATACGACTTTTAACCTGCATCTATACAAACATCATCGATACACAACGGGCACTTACACTCAGAAACACCAGCAAACCTATTAATAATAATAATAATAATAATAATAATAATAATAATAATAATAAGCCAGTGCCTTTCTGTTGACTGTGATCTAACACCAGCATTTATTTATCCTCGTACAGAGCAGTGTTCCAGCCTGAGCCTCTCCCCCTAATGTGAGTGTAAAAACGAAATCTTAGCAAATGTAAATCATGCAGGAGTAACGCAAACACACCCTGTGCCATAGGACTGACTCCTAAAAAAATAAGCTCATATTTATAATCTCATAATGATTTCATTATTCACAAGAACTCCTCTTGTTTTTATTATTTATTTTATATTTTATTTATAAAATATACAAATTGGTATGATAAAATAATAATAATAATAATAATAATAATAATAATAATACATTTAATTTGTAACGCACTTTACATTTGAACCAAACCTCAAAGTGCTACAGAGTAAAATTACCAATATTATTATTATTATTATTATTATTATTATTAATTTACTTATTTTTTATTTTTGCGTCTTGTTTAATTATTATTATACATTTTTATCGTATCAATACATGAATTATTATAATGTAAAATAGGTTGAATACTCCTAAAACAATCATTATAATAATTATTAGTGTTGTTATGACTGTATTACTAATAACATTATTACATGTATAAATTGTATCGTTGGCATTAATAATTAATCATTATTATTATTATTATATAATGAATGAATATTATCATTTGTACTCTCATTTAAATAAGGATAAATAAGGATTTTTTTTTTATTTCACTTTCCTTATTGTTTGGTTTCTTCGCTGCAGAATCTGTACTGTACTGAACTGTGAAATGAGATCAAAATCGATCAATCCAAGCTTGTACTGTCTGTTTTAAATCGTAATCACCTTTTAAAGTTTGTTATTTCCTCGACGTTTGCCTCTGTGTGCTGTGATTTTAAGATTTAAACTCTTCTTCCCTTGTGATTATGCTATAGCTTAGCACTGTACCGGCTAACCCAGAGGTTCAGGTGCCCTGGTGAGGAGCGAGAACTTTCAGGTTCCTCAGATTCTCTGGGCTGTGTTTGTGATTCATTACCCAGAACCCATACAAGGATCCGATGTTCAACAGAACAAAACGCACAAAGTGTAAAACCAGACAGGAAAAAAGATGGATCTAAAAGCAACAGGTTTATTTCCGAAACAGCACAAATTCCCCCGATATACCAAGGACGTTCCCCTCCTATCCCTGAGTTAGTACCAAAAAGCTTCAGGAGGTCCAAACTAGCAGATCAGCGTTTAGAATTATTGCATTCTAGTGCATCTAGTGATCATTAATCAACGAACCAATCAAATACAAGCATACAGTATTAGATCTATCATTCATATTATTATTATTATTATTATTATAGCTTTAAATAGAATATTTTGTGCATTTAACCAGCAAGGCAACTGGAGTTCCATCAGAGGTACGGTGTATGATCATCCTCACATGCCTTATTACAAAAGGAACATTCAGTCTGCTTATTATCTATTGATCGATCAGAAACGCCATCTCACCGTGCGGGGACACCCCTGGACCTGTAGGAAGTCTAAAAAACCCAAACCATGCATGCAGGAGTCCCTCTGTGTCCAGCGAGCTGGGTCTGTGGGAGGGCAGGAAACCCAGGGGTGCCCCCGCATGACGAGGAAAAAGCCTTGGGAACCAGAATGAGTTTAGAGCCGGACGATCGGGATGAATGATGGTTCATTTCTGGTAAACAAGGCAATGTGAGAGTCGGCATCACGGCGGGATGAACGTGGTGTAACAGCAAGAGTAACGTTACAATGCAATTACAACGCAACTATATACAACGTGCATGTACAAACCCGAACCCGGCCGCTCTTTATAAACACTGTACAAACTCCTCCTCCTTCTCCTCCTCCTCCTCCTCCTGCTGCTGCTTCGTCGTTTGTTTCTAAGCTGAGCATTCATTAGACCAACAATTAGAGGTATTTACAGATTAAAAATGTAGAGTCACGTCACATCTGAGCCCAGGTTTGTTTGTCCGAGGTCCAAACGAGACCTCCCTGGGTGGAAGGAACACAACGCCTGGACCTCCGAGCACTGGGGAAAACGAATACGATCTGGTTTTCAGTTAACCAGTATAACTTCCAGCCACCATCTCTGCTACCAACTGTTAAGTACGGTGGAGGATCCGAACAGGTACTAGTTCTATCAGGCAGCGCTGACGCCGAGACACATCCTGATGAATCACTGCGATCCTTTGTCTATCAGCCATGAGATATCTCCCGTCCTGCGAAAAAAAACCAAACGGTAATCCTGTTTAAAAAGGTGCAACAGCTCAAACAGAAAGGACAGCGAAGCAGATCAGCGGTGCAGCCATACTTGCCGTGGGTGAACATCCTTTATGTTGTGGAAGCGTGATTCAAAATTAAAAACAAAACATAATGAATTTATGGACCAAGCTGAGCTTGGGAGAGAGAGAGAGAGAGAGAGAGAGACGGAGGAAGGAATGTACTTACTCCACGTCTCGCTTCTTAATGGTCTTTCCGGAACAAAAGACCTCAGCGACCCGAGACACGATGGGGTCGTAGTTCATACTGGCCACAGCGATCACCTCCTCATTCCTACAGGACAAAGGCTAGACTTATTTATTCTGTAACGTGGGGGCACCCTCGGTCTAGACTGTGAATCGTCTCTGGATAAGAGGCTAAAGTATTTGGACAGTCCATGATTCATTTCATGCTCATTTCAGGTCGAGTGAGTAACCCTGCTGTCTTCGTTTGATAACGCTGTGATTCGCTTACTTGGTGTAGAACGCCACAAATTTCAGCTCGTCTAAATCTCCCTGGATGATCACGTCGTCAAAGCCCTCGCCGTAACCTTAGACGGGAAACAGAATGGAACGTTTGTTGACGCTGGAGCCTGTGTGAGTATTGAACGCTCATAGTTTACGCTTAGTGATCACCGTCTTATTTACCTGCATAGCGAATGCTTTTACCAAACATGGCCGTCCAGAAGTAAGGCACGGTACGAATGTCGGACGTTTTTCCCATCATGCCCAGAGCAGCTACCCTGCCTACAGAGGGACAGTAACGTTAACGTAACGTTAGGACGAGCAACCGATGGTAAAAATCAGAAAGTACTGATAAAACACATGTATTTTCAAATTTGGGATTGTGGTAGCCTAGCGGTTAAGGTACTGGACTATGGACCAGAAGGTCCAGGGTTCAAATCCCATCTCTGTCAATGTTGGGTCCCGAAGCAAGGCCCTTAACCCACAATTGCTTGGCGTGTAAGACTGTATAAGTTGTAAGTCATCTTACCGTGGACGTGGGCCATCTGCCAGTGTGGGATGTTCACCTTCTTATTGCCCCGTAGAGCCAGAGGAAAGGTTACCACGTCACCACCAGCAAACACTCCATCCACGTTCGTTTGCATCATCTGAGGGGCAGATCAACGTGCTAAAAAACTTTCCACAGCCCTGGCATTTCCAAATGACCCAGACACTAAAGGTCTGTACCTTGTTGACCGTGAGGAATCCCTTCGAGTCCATGTGGATCCCACTCTGCTTGAGAAATGCTGTGGCAGGACCAGAACCTGAACATGAGACCACACAACCACCGTCACCAACCGTAACGGATCCATCGGTGCTAAAGTGTGTATAAGCGTGAGGGTAAATACCTGTGCCAATAACACACACATCTGCTCGTAACACCTTACCGCTCTTCAGCACCACCTCCTTTAACTGAAGGAGCAAACAGAGAGAGACAGAGAGGGTTCAGATTATTTCTGAGGACACTCGTTTAATCCTCTTCTGCCTAATTTGTCTCGTTCTGGACTTTTTCTGGTGATCTTATTCCTGATATTTCCCAATCCGAGTCTGGGCAGGTTATATCATGTTTGTTTGTTTAGCACAGATCGGGGATATTTTTATCCATCAGAACCTTTCTGCAGCAGATTATCTCGCTTTCTGGATACCTGTCCATGATGACCTCTCATCTCAGACACTTCGTTCAGCATGTAGAACTTCACTCGGTTCATCTCAAACAGCTAGAACAGAAGGAAACACAGGGCATTACTGATAAACAGTTCAGTCCTGGTGTTTATCGAGGCGAGACACCAGTTATGACTGGTTAGAAAAAGTTTAAAGCTTTCATCCGAACCACAGTTCTGTTCTTCAAACTGAAATGCGACAGAAGTGTTTAGCAAAGAAAATGTGGGATTTGTAATCATAACTAAAGCTTATAACAAAGGAAAAGGGGGTAGAAAACATTGTATTAATTGAATGATTTTCCAGGTTTTAGGTTCAGTTCAGCTCTAGTTGAACGTTCCTCGTGGTTTTCTTGAGTCCTGGCCCGTATTCTCAAATGATTTCCTGTTATTATGATTAAAGTTTGGAAAGCTCTGCACTAACGATTCAGAAGTGCTGATTGTGTGGGAATACGCTAAAACCAGCCGGCCCGGGTGGGTCAGGTGTCATTAAAGGAGAAGATAAACATTAAAAATTTCTGAATCTTTATCTTCTCGCTCGAATCCATCTCTCAGCTCTACAGTCAGATCGAGTACTATTGCTGAGTTAGTAAGAAGCGTTTTTATTACAACACAAGTTAAGAGAAACAGAATTCAGTTCCTAGAGACGCGTTCTGACCTTCATGAGAGCTTTTCCTACTTTCTCCCCCAGCGCTTTACGGAACGGTACGGCCTCGATCCCGATTACAGACACGGAGTGAGCTTTATCAGTCAGGGCTGCTGCCACCTCCATACCTGAACACACAACAAACACACAGCTGCTGCAATGCAGATCGATTTCAAATCATCACTGACCTAACCTTTAATGGTCCAGAACATGGAACTGACCGATAAACGACGTGCCCACGATGACGGCGTTTTTGCTGCTTGCCAGTCTGGCTATGCTGTTCGCATCCTCGGGGGTTCTCAGGTGAAAAACATGACCTATGTCTTTCCCTTTGTAGTTTATAGACCTGGGTCTATAAGAGACAGACAGAGAGACGGAGAGTGAGCTTAGATGATAACGCTATGTATGAATGTGTAGCAGAAAAGTTCATTAAATCTTTATTTAATGTCGTGATAAACCTTTATTATGTTTTATATTTAGTGCTTGGTCCTGTGAAAATCTATGGGCACCCCTGGTCCAACTACAGACGTTAAGATAAGCTTAAATGAGATGAGATAAGATAAAATCCGATGGTTTATTATCAGTGTACTTCGTACAATGACAATAAATAAAGTGACAAAAGTGAAGAGCAGAAGATACACACGTACACCGGGAGTAAAGTAACAAACATACTGCAACCTACCTTAAATATAAATGAATATAATATATATATATATATATGTGTGTGTGTGTGTGTGTGTGTAAGAGGCCATACAAAACATACCAGAGGTCGTGTTAACTTTATAACTTTATTTAGTAATAAAACGACTCGTTTAGGTTCGTTTATTTTGAGTTAAATCGTTTAGGAGTGGGCAAAAGAAAAAAGGAAAAGTGTTTTATACTGTATGTTCTGGTATTGAGGTTGTATTTATTTACCTGCTTCCTGTGGCGATGAAGAGTTTCCTGTACTCCATCTTATATCCGTCCTGAAACATCACGGTTCTCGTCTTTACGTCGACTGATACAACCTGAGGGGAGGAAAAGTTCAGAATTCCTAAAGAATCTAATGGGGAGAAAACATTAATCTGGGACAGAGAGTATACTTATACTGCACATTAGAGGGAGGGGCATTATTAGAAAGGATCTCACCTCGGTCTCCAGTAAAAGCTCGACGTCGTGATTCTGGAAGAAGTCGGTGGGCCGTAGCTGCAGCTGCTCTGCTGTGCTTTCTAACGACTGAACAGAGACAGAAAGCATCACGATAAAGAGTTTAGGACCATTAATAAGAAGAACGTCCCACTGGCATGATTCATGGCGGGCGTACTAACGCTGAATATTCTGTCCCTCTGGCTGTCTGTACAAACCTTACTCAGTTTAGGTCTGTCGTAGGGCGGATGCTTGTCCATGGTGCACATCACTACGCGGTCCGTAAAGCCTTCCTGTCTCAGGGTCTCCGCACAGACCAGTGCAGCAGGACCTGAGAGAGAACGTGCATGCAAATAAAAGAAACGCAGCCGAATCTGGTAACGATCATCGGTGCTGTTGGAAGCTTCGTACCTGATCCAACGATGAGAACGTGTGTAAAGCTGGTGCTGGAGTTAATAACCGCTGAACACTTGGCCATGGCTTTTGTCCTCCTTTGCATCTGAAGAGCCTGAAGAGCCGAAACAGAGGGTGAGAACATTTTAATAAGTCCAGCAAGCTGACATTCGGAAGGTCTGACAGATGCTGTTACCTGTTTGTTTGCCCGTATTATCACCTTCTCCTTTTCAACTCTGACCTGTCATAAAAACAAATATCTTTATTTATATATACATATATATATACAGTTGAATCCGGTTAATGGGACCAGCCGCTTATTCGGACCAAATCCTAAAGTACAGAAACAAATC
>JAVSBV010172826.1:0-13725 GCA_033117975.1 Parotocinclus spilosoma | reverse complement strand
TCCTTTTTCCAGCCACTTATTGCTACTTGTCCCAACTTTTTTGGGATTTGTTGACACTGAAATTTTGAAGCAACATACTTTTCCTTTAAAATGTTACATTTACTCAGATTAAACTTTTGATCTGTCATCTATGTTCTATTACGAAAAAAATATTGACATTTGCCATCTCCACATCATTGCATTCAGTTTTTATTCACAATTTGTTTAGTGTCCCCACTTTTTTGGAATCCGCTTTGTACAATCTGGGTTTTGTGAATTGAATTTGTTTTTCTGGTGTTCTGTGGAATATATATGCATATGTGTTTGATAAGTGGATTGTCTTGGGCATATGTCTTTCATAGGTGCAGTTATAACATTAGAAGGACGCCACAAGTTCCGCTTTAACCACCCTGCAGAAGCTGCTGTTCTGAGAGAGAGGAGACGGGTACTGTAGAACACTGTATTCTGTGTATTTAACATAATCCTAGATACTGCAATTAACAAGAAAGGATTAGTAAATAATAATAATAGTCATTTTGTTTTATGTTCAAAAGTAGAGATACCCGAATACAAATTGATACCTGAACTCTGCATATTTGCATATAAAGAGCACTGATTCAATACCATTCTTCTTTTTATTATTAAAGACATTTTATTATTATCTAACTAAAAAAAAGAGTAATAAAGTTTAACAAATAAACATAAGAACATGTGTAAAGAATGTTTTAAATAGAAACACTGGATTAAGGGAGATTTACTCTGGGATGTCAGACAAAAATGTTATATCCCTTCATGGCAATAAACAGGATGAGTCAAAAGTCAAAGGACACCTTTGTATTTCAGAAACAAAAGGGTAAATGACATATCTGAATACCGCAGAATCTTTGTAATAGATACAAAGATTACTGTATTGCACTGTACAAAATGCTTTTATATAGGATTTTAATGAATATTATTGTTTAAAATAAACATATTATCTTATTTTTTATCATACTTTAGGAGAGATTGAAAGTGTCATATAAAATTTAGTCTTTCATTTGGCATTTGAAACTGTTTGTTGTTGTTATTATTACTATTGTCTTTTTCATTATGATAATTATTATTTGCTTTGAAGGAGGTTGTTGAAGGAGGTCAACTTTGCAGTTCCTCCGAGTTCAAGTCCATCACTTTCTGCTCAAGGTATATTGCATCTTATTCTTTTGTGTAGTTCTCAGCTTCATTATTATCTAGTTTAAATGTGATGAGGTCCTGGTATATGTGTAGTGTTCAAAGTTTTGTTATGTAGTTTAAATTCATGACAATATTACCTAGGCATGTTGAACCAATAATGAGCTCTCTAGAGCATCATTAGCTTGTTTTTTCACAGAATTGCATTCAGGTTACTTGGTTACTAAAAGATGCTGATTGTAAGCAAGGCTCGTTTACTCTGGCAGTGTTCCAGTTCTGCACTTGTTCAATCCTAAGACACTGAGTTCTGATTATGATTGGATTAGAATCTGTGAGCTGGTGTGTACTCTTAGTTTTCCTTGTTCTTCTGTGTTTAGGGTAACAGAAGTAGGCAGTGAGGAACCGACCAGACAAATAGCACCCAGGCAGAAACTGGAGGAACATCAGCGCTATGTGGAGTGTTTGCGACAGGAGATCCAGCTGGAACAGAGACGAGCGGAGAAAGACCTGGAAAGAGAGCAGGCCCGTCTTCAACAGCAACGCACTGAGAGTGAGTACCTAACGAATTGGCGCCTAATAAAATTTGTCCACTCTTAACATCACCTTAAAATAAATGTATTAGGTTTGCTGGTATTATACTGTTTTATTTTGTCTTGTTTTGAGTTGACATGTTGAAAATGCCTTTCGTTGTAGAAATAAAAAAACAAAACATTGAAATAATTTTCTCAAACATCTGCCCACATGTGCTCATCAAAGACTTTTTCTGATTTGTGGTTGTATGTTATAAATATCTAGGGGTGAATTGATGCATCATGATGCAAAAATGTCACAACTCCTTCTGTTTTCTATTACACAGACTAAATGTATTACTCTTTTCTTATTATTTTCATTTTATACAAGAATTCGATATTATTTCGAATTTTTATACTCGAGAAATAAAAATGAATGTTCTTACTCAGTTATTTAATATATGATGAAGCTACAATAGATCATTTTATTTTAATTTAAAACCTCTGTTTTTATTGTTGTTTAAAACATTTAAGATTATGTACATTGTTTTGCATTATTTACACTTTAGCAGTGAGCAGTGCCTCATATGTTGTTGCTGCTGTAAATGCTAACATTTTTCAGTTGAAACTATAACATCTTCAAAAGAAATATACCGGTACTGATCATTTTTGTCAGGCCAAGAGCACCCACAAATTCATGGAGTTTATCCGCTTCAGTGGTGTTTTTATTAAACACCCACTAGTTGTAACAGGATTTTTGCTCATGGGTTAATTTTCATGTTTCTTGTTTTAAATTTTATTTTCCTAGTCAATGTCAAATGATAAACCCTGGAAGCTGCTTTCTTAGGACTGTGTAGGATTTGCTGTTGTAGTGCTGGGGGGATGGTTATCTGACAAGCTTCCCCTCCCAAAGATGCATCATGTCAGGCTTGAAGATCAGTCCCTGCAGTAGATGACTAGCACATTAGACCAGTGTGTCATTCTCAACCTATAGTTGTTGTTGTTATAATAGTAATTAAAATGTATCATGTGAACTTTAATAGGGACAACTCTGACTTATTTGTTTTTAAAACTGCTAACTATTTAAAACTGTCTGTATTTATTTTCTTCCGCATTTACAGTCCAGCAGTGGATCTTGCATGAGAAGCTGCGTCTCGAAACAATCAGGGGCAAGGGAACACTGGATTCAGGAGTACAGACAGATCTCATCCACCTGCCTGCACTGGCTGATCTTAATCAGAAGCCTCTGAATGAATGTGACTGTGCAACAGTTAGTCCATCACTTATTGTGGGTGATAGGAAACGGGTGGTGCAGGAAGAGCTTCTGAAACACCATGCACTCAGAAGAAATGAGAATCACGTACGCAGAAAAAGGCTGCACTACCAGCTGCAGAGAATTGCTCGTAAGCGACACCTACTGGAGGCAAAGCAAGAGCTTCAACGATTGGAAAACAACCTTTCAGTCAGAGCAGATGAGTCCTCATCCCCCGAACTAAGATCTCCTTCAAAGCGCAGAGGACGATCAGTGGCCTTGCGAAGGCATTCTTTTTCTGCCGATATTTTGTCTCGAATTTACCCTCAGCACACTCCCATTTTCAGGTCAGTACAGTTGTCCAGGGAGACAAAGTCTGTGAAATGTAAATGACTGAATGTGCAATTTCAAGTATCAAAGACCTTATGCAAAAAAGATCAGGGGTCAAGAGTCTTGCTTAAGGGCCCAACAATGGTGACTTGGTGCTGGTGGAACTTCTTTCTGCTTAGTTGTCAGTAAATTTATCAATGTTGATTGTAGTTCATGCTTACAAATATCAATTAAATAAAAATGGTACTGTGCTGGTGCAGTGGTTAAGTTACTGGACTGCTGATAAGGAGGTCCAAGGTAAATCCCACCACAAATTCTTGGAATGTAAGACTGCATAAGAGCATCAGCTAAATGATTGATTAATTAATTAATTAATTATTTAAATGAATTAATCATTTAGAGTGCTAATTCCTGTTTTTTCTTTTTATAGCCAGTTTCTTAGGAGGAACAGGTCAACAGAATTAACATCATCTATCTGTACATTTACCACTCCTAGAAAGTGGGTGTCTGATGAATATCTACCAGAAAGGACTAGGGCTCGTTCCAACACTCTGCCCTCAATAGGTGGTCAAAGAACTCGAATTTGCTCCTCTGAGAACATCAGAGTGCTACCAACAGAAGGAACCACTGATGGAATGCCTGACAGAAAAGTTCTTAAATCTCAACTGGAGTCATCAGTCTGGAACAATCACAACAAAGACCAAAACAGATCTTCAAAATCTTCAGTGGATTCCAACACGAAACAGGTTTTGCCAATAATAAAGCAAACACGTACACAAAAAAACTCAGCCAAGGCAGGAAAAAGTTTATCCCTAGAAGGAAGTAAGGGTTTGGAGAAAATCCGCAAAGCACTTTCACGTTCAGTCGGCTCTGGAATAAGGACAGCTTTGTCAAGGGTGTTCCGCAAACCTCCTTTAGGGTCACGAAGTGGTAAAGGCACAAAGTCTGCTAGCAAAGCAAAGGCTCAGTTTGTTTACACAGAAAACAAAGACAAAATGGTGGTACCCATGGAGAAGTGGGAGCGAAAGTCTATTAGACCAGCAGTGTCCTGTGACAGGTTGGATGAGCTTAAATTATTAAAGAACAAAGAGCATGGATGCTGGCACAGTGCTGAGACCCTGGACAGCAAACACAGAACATGGGTCAAGGCGCAACAGAAGCAGACTGATTGGGTAGAGAACAATGGTGAGGAAGACACTGATTTCTCAGACTGCGATAGCCTTTTCTCAGTGGACTCCCTCTCATCAGCCTATGCTAATGCATTAGCAGAGCAGCTTCAACATGAAGACTGGGATCCAAGTGAAGCAGAGAGTGTCGACAGCCAGATGTCCAAGGACTCTCTTGCCAAGGAGAGAAGTGGGATCAGCATTGCAGCAAAGCCAGTCAAACTTAGTCACTCAGTGTGTCATAGTTTCTTGTCCAAAAGCAATCTGCAAAGTGCCACGCATGTAAAATCCAAAGACAAGCTTGCAGACATTTTGTGGCACATACGTGGTAACAAGGTAGAAACAAACGCTGAGATTCAAGTTGCAAAGGATTCTTCACAAACCTCACAGGTATCAGCTGAGACTAGACTCTCCAGTGATGTGAGTGTCAGAGAGACAGGTCATTTACTCACACTCACTGATGCATGGTCGTCCAATGACGCAACGGACAGTCCACAGAACCCCAAAGATTTAGACGCTTTGTTAAAACAGAAACTATACACACCAGTAGAAAGCTGTGGCAGCCAAAGTCTATCTAGTCTGGATCTATCTGGTGAAGTAACTGAGTCAGAATGCCAAACGTTACCCTACTTTGAGTCCACAGAGAGTGAAGGCGCAACAGTTAGGGAACAAAGTCACAAATCATTTGAAAGCAAAACAAACTTGAACTGTTTTTCATGTAATCTTACCTCTACATCCTGCTCCACACCTGAATACACAACACCACAAGAGAATAAAGGATTACTGAGTGAGCCACAGTACTCTGCTTCTTCAACTCAGGACATGACCAATCATACATCAAGCCCAAATAAACCAATACCACTAAAATCATTTCCAGTGGAAACAACTGATGAAGATTTGCTATTGATAAACTCTTATACCATGCATAGTAATGTGATGCAAGATGGGAGTTCTCCAGAATGCCTTCAAGGAAAATCCCATTATAAGGATTTGCAAAGAAGACTCTCTGATCCAGCTGCGTTTATTGCCAGTGGTGTGGAAACTGATGTTATTACAGTACAAAAGGACTTTTCAGATTCAAAAATAGCCACAACGTCTAAAGAGAATGTTGCTTTTCTGCCTGGCTGTGACACTTCCAAAGATTGTATTACTGTCTCGAAATGTGTGCATAACACTCCTCCAGAGAGTCAACAATCTGATAAAACCTTGCAACCAGAGGGTGTTTTAAGAATTAGTTATATCCTACCGCATCAGTCAGCAACATCTTGTTTAAAAATGGAGAACTTACATGAGTCACAAAGAAATATAGAGCCTTTTAACCAAGTTGTGAGTGACGAAAAAACACTGGTACAGAATCAAGAAGTGAGTCATTACACAGGCAGCCATGAGACAAGAAATGGCAAAGATTACCTTCTAAAAATGAACACAAAACTACAAAGCAGCAGTAAAGTCGCTAATTTTGTTCCACTGGAGTACGAGTCCTGCAACACACAATTTAAGCACTCAAGAAAAAGAAACAAAGATTCTCAGGATGTTTCAATTTACAGCATGAAAATTCCAAAGATAGGTTTTACGGAAGCGGTTTCTCCAGGTGATACTGTACATAATGTGGTATTCAAGTTTAATGCCACTTCGTGTAGCAGCAGGCTTGCAACAGAAACCGAGAACTCTAAGAACTCATACAGTGAGTGCAAAAAAAGAATGTATGAACAAGAGTCCAAATTAGGATCAGTTGACATTAGCTCCAACATGTACCAGAATGGCAGTAAATGCAGACCTGGACTGACAGGCACCAAACAGCAACAAATATCCAACCTTCTTGTGAAAGAAACTGAGATGACAGATGAAGGAGAATGTGTCAATAGTAAACCACAACAGATGTGTCACACGATAACTGAGAAGATATCAGAAGTGGTAAAGGATCACTTGAACATACTTATAAATGTGGACGGCAGTAGAGACTTTATCAGGAACCAAGGGACAGAAAACAAAAAACCCTCAACACTCAGTGTAGAGGATCTGAAGAACATTCAGTACAAGTATGAAATGGATTGTGCAAACATAGAACATTCAACCCAAAGTCATATTGACACACTTCCATGTAAGACCAATTCTGAAACATCTGTTGATAATGGCACTAATGAAAAATGTTTTTTTGGAAAATCTTCCACAGAGAAACTGGGTGCAATAGTAACTGATTACTTAACAAGCTGCTCACCTAGGCCAGGGCAGAAGGTTAGTGTAGCTATATGGAAGCCAGACAATCATAATGCATATGGACGTGTACCAAACACAGCCAGTGGACAAGATTTGAATATAAACTCTACAGAATCAGGCAACATCCTGTGTGTGGGATCAGCTGATAATGATTCTTCAAAAACAGAACATTTTAATGTTTTGAGTAGGGAAGTGAACATGGAAACCCAAATACCAGCCCAGTTGACTTCTGTTTCTACCTATTTGCAATGTGCGGAAATAACTTCAAATCCTGAATTCATCACCTGTACTGACATCGCAAAATATACAAAAGGCGACCAGTTTATGATGGCACAATCTGAGATGTTACCTATTAACAAAGCATGCCATAATCCCAGTTCTACAGGAATGTCTGTAAGGATTGAAAAGTGTGATTTTGATTTGCTGTCATGCACACAAGGAAATCCAGGTCTTTGTCCTGAAACAACTAGCATTGCAGGAAAAACAAAAGAAAATTGTGAGGTACAGGTGTCAAGTCAACACTCAGAAGCTGTGGTGGATTGCATTACATCAGCCATGCATAAAGAGGCAGCAACGTTTAAATCTGGGAAAGAAAGCAAAGTGAATGTTTCTGAAGAAATTCAGCAGGGAATCAATACCACTGCGCACACTTATGCTGAGTCCAAATCGAAGAAGAATGAATGCATAATTAAATCCAATATTTCCAGCAATGTAGCTGAAAGTTTTTATGCCACTGATTCTGATCTGCAAAATCAGGCACATCCAGAATGTACTTTTGTAAATCATGCTGAAGAACAGCTTATCACCTACGATCATGGTGAGTTGAACAGTAATGATAGAAATGTCGAATCTATGGAACTCGGAAATCATACATTTTATGTAAACAGAAACAAAACTGCTATTTCTAAACCATGGCTGCACAGAGGGGAGTCCAGTTCTTCTTCAGAGCTACAGAGAGACAATCAAGTGAACAACAGCCAAGAAGTTGTTACGTGCAAAACACATAGCTGTCCTCAGATGGATCAATCAAGCTGTAAAAAAAGCAATGATGATTGTAGAAGTAATGTTCAAACACAGTATGTTCGAAAAGAAAAGCAACTGCAGTTTCAAGAATCATCCATGCTCACAGAGTCTCTAAAAAGACCAGGCCATGACACGAAGCGGACAAATAAATCTGAAGTAAAAAATGCAGACACTAAGAAAACTGAGTCATTAAAGGTGAAGCCAAAGGACCATCATGAAGTCAAAATTGAAACCACTGCAAAAGCTAATTTAGGAGAAGAACATACTGGAATGAGCTTTTTTAAGCCTAATGATGACACACTGATATTAAAACCAAAAAGGTACAGAAGAGCCCATTTTACAGCCCCGTCAAGTTCATCCTCAGATTCGACCCCTGATTCATCTTTGGATAAGATTGCTAAAACTAGAGTCCATAAATATACTGGGACCACTTCAGTCAGAAATTGCAGTCCTGCTGCTGAAGTTTGTGAAAATATAAATATCTCTGATGACCCAATCATGTCTTCATCTTCTGCTGTTAGTCCACAACCAGGTGAGACAAGATTAAAAGATAATCAGTCTCTTGATAGTGGTACCGGCACTTATATGCCATATTCTGGAACCACAAGAGAGAGAGACACTGTTGTAGTAGAGGACTTGACATGCCATCAACAGAGGCAGAATCATCTGACTTCAGAGCTATTTCAGATTCCTGCTGGTATGCCAGTGGATCATAAAGTAGTTAATTTAGCCAAGGATAATGCTTCTAAACATACTTTAACTGAACATAAGTATAAAGTACAAAATGAGTCTGATTCCACCCAAAACAGAGAACCTGTAATACATTTTACTTCGAGTGACATTAACCCATTTGTTCGTGCAAGAAAAAATGATCCTTTACTCAAACCTATGCACAATAATCAGTCATTCGGGAGTGCTGTTGCCATATGCAGACAAATGTCTCCACATGAATACTCTGCCAAAGCTATAACAAGATGTTGCAGTGTGGACAATGGCTTGAATGTTCAAAATTCTCCTTTTGATTCTCACTTGAGCATGTATGCAATCCAGAAGGGCCTTTCTAGCACTTTGAGTAGTACTGAGGATTCTAAAGAATACAATTTCAAAGTACCCCAGCTGAATAAAGTATTTGATAGCCCATTTGTTTGTAAAAAGACAACCTCAGTGACTTCAAGCAGTGGCTTTAACAATGGTACTTTAGAATCAGGTCATAGCTCAGGCCAAGTTGATGAAATAGTACTAGTTTGCTCTTCTGAACATGAATTACCGAAAAGCAAAGAATATTCAAGCAGTTGCGATCATGGTACACAGACTGTCAGGCTTGAGGACCTGAATAAAAACAGCAGACACAGGAGAAGCAGCACTCAGGTTTCTGTTTCCAGACAGGCACATGGAAAACCAACCGCATGGTCAAGTCTACAGAATATGTCTGAACAGCTTACTGAGTTGATTGTCAGCACCTCTGACCTTCTGGGGAACATTCAGTGTATGAGAACTGGGGAAAGGCCTCATAGATATGGGCATCCAGTACAAAACAGGAATGAGTCAAATGTATGCCATAACAAGCATGAAAAGAGGGATGGCTGTACCCAAACTGCTATAGATATTGGGGTCCAGACTGAAGAGATTCCATTGTTTATAAAACGGAATCATGTTCGCCACAATAGCCCACCTATAGACAACACCAAGCCTCAAGAGGTCAATGTAATTGTCAAAGTTATTGGCCCAGAGATTTGCACAATACCAACGGAAAATGGACTTTTTTGGAATCAATGTGAACATAGAAAGTCAACTGAGAATGTAAAAAGTACACCTGACTTAAATACCAGATCTCCACCTACACAGACTGGTAGAAAGCTGGATGGTCTGAAGTTTCTCTCGCTAGAGACTGTTGTACCAAATCAGAACTGTTTGACCACCAGGATCATAACTCCTGACACAGCAGACCATGTAGTTAATAATCCATCTTCTAACCAAAGGGGCCAGTGCACCTCTGAGACATTGGAAAATGAGAATGAAGGACAGCAGAACCTGAAGCCAAAGAGTAGCCTTCATAAACGGGTAAATGCCCTGTTTGTTGACCGTGCTTCTTCACCTATTCTCACTGTGGAGGTCCCACGATGTTTCCAGAAAGACAAAACAAAGTCTACACAGCACTTGTCAAACCACAAGAGCTCTACAGTGGATTCTGAGACTCAACTCTCAAGAACTGCCAGAAAGCCAAACAAAAACACTACAATTAATTCACTGTGTCAAAGGGATAATTCTAACAGTGTTTATGGAAACAAACCAGGATCAACTTTCACAAATACCTGTGGACCTGAGACAGAAATCTCTACAGAAATGTCCATATCCAACAGGTGCACACAAAATGACAACACACACGTTGATGAAGTGCAAAATGAAGTAGCCGTTTTATGCAATCCTCCATCTTCTCCTGTCAAACACTGGCAACCTGAAGATCGTGACCAAACTACATCACAAAGCTATAGAATAAGCATGCGTGAAGGTAAACCTTCTAATGATGTGTTGTTGTGCTGGAGTGATACGAGCAAAAACTCTCCCCAGTACCAAGACATGGATATCATGTCACTGGCTCCAAGTGAGTGCAATACAGACATTCTGGTTAGCATTAACCCACTTAATGAAATCAGTCCACTCCAAGAGGACCATTGGATACCTCATGACTTGCCCATGCACAATAAGTTCACCAATTGGTCAGGCATCAACCAAGAGCCATTGGCAAGGTGCATTAATAAAAAAACAGCAATTGCAGAGAAATCTCCAGATATTAACGCCACTAGTTACCAACATCATTCCGAAAGTGTGGACGCCAAGCATAAATTAGACTTGGAAGGGACTGATAGACGGACCAGAGAAATTGAGAGATTGAGAAAGGAGCGGGAACAAGTACTATCTTCAGTGCATCTAGAGCCGAGTCCACATCAGCTGAGCGTGGAGCTCACAGAAGCCAGGTTAAACTATGGCTTGGGAGAGACAGACACTCTACTCAAGATCCTGAAGTCCAGCAAGAGAGTGGAGTCCTCCATTTCAACCAAACAGCAGCTGTATGACAGGTGTGTAAAATTCCCTTAAAATGTCAAATTAATGTTCCTATTCTTTCTTTTTATTACAAACAATGTTTTAAAAAGTGAGACCAACAGTTGGTCTGTTACTATATCCTAAGACACAGGAGGAGTATTGATGGATTGAAAAAACAGATTGAAGCTTGTCTTCATTCCCCCCGCCGGGCTCGAAGCCTTAGTCCCAGCAGGCACGCAAACTCTTCAAGTCATAAAAAGGAACATTCTCAACGTGCTTTGGATCTTCCAAGTCGGCAGAGGGAGTATCTACAGCAGCTACGCAAAGAAGTGGTTGAGATGAGCAGGTGAGCTGCATAACCAGTTCTTTTAGTAACTCTGTTTTACTTTGTTTCTTTCCTAAAACCCTAGAAAAACTGTTTATACTTGAACCTCAGAGGTGCTTAATTATTTCAATTGACATCTAGGACAGGATATTTCCCTTTTTAAGTCTTGGTCCTCCCAAGGTTTCTTCCTTCTATATCCAGGGAGTATTTCCTTGCCACTGTCGCCCTAGGATTGCGCACTTTGGGATTGGCCTTTTAAGATAATGTAATATTGTAAAGCTGCTTTGAAACAATACACAATTATAAAAAGTGTTATATAAATAAATTAGACTTGCTGGGTACTATGAGGGAGGGAAATTGGACATGGTCTCATGGGTAAATGGAGAGGTTGCAGAGATGGTGGTGGCAGACGACAGTCTTAGTGTGCGGTTTCAGTCACTGTAGAAGTCTGCTGGTGAAAAGTAGAGGTCAATGGCCATGATTTGTGTGGAGGCAGTGGCCATTGACTATTACTTTTCACCAGCGGGTGAAATTAATGCAAGTTATGCATGTGAGATGTTGGCAACGACGGGGTAATTGGATGTGCCAAATTATGAGAAAAGGGGGGAATTATATAAGGAAAATATTTATTGAAGGTTTGTTGATTATTAAGTGGGCCGCACGGTGGCTCGGTGGATAGCACCGCTGCCTCACAATAAGAAGGTCCCGGGTTCAATCCCAGGGTGGAGAGACTTGGGTCCTTTCTGTGTGAAGTCTGCATGTCCTCCCCGTGTCTGCGTGGGTTTACACCGGGTACTCCGGTTTCCTCCCACAGTCCAAAGACATGTGTGTTAGGTTAATTGATTACTCTAAATTGGCATTGACTTGTGTATATATATATATATATATATATGTGACTGGTGTTGAGATTTCAACTTGTGTTTGGATATAACCTTCTGTGTGTCGCTTACATGGCCACTGATGCCGATAGCAACGTAAAAAAAAAAGAAGCCAAATAAACAAAAACAATTTTTTGATTACTTAATGTTTCTTTTAACATCAATGGCAACATGGTTACATAAACACACAAGGTTACATAGAAAATAGTCATATATACACAGATCGGATCAGTCTTTGGACTGTGGGAGGAAGCCGGAGTACTGGGATCAAACACACACAGAAACAGAGAGAATATGCAAACTTAACACAGAGTCAGAGGTCAGGATCGAACCAGGGACACTGGGGCTGTGAGGACTTCATGCTAAGCGCTGAGCCCCCATAATACCCTTAACTGTTATTAAGAATGTGTATGTTGAAAGGTTTACATGATGTAGTGCCAAATGAATATTTAGCCAATTATTTGTAGTAATTTATGAATTGATTAAATTAAGCAAATGTTTTATTTCGTACCATTTCATTTGATCCTTCCAAAAGTATTATATTATGATATGTATAGTTAACAAACTTACCTTAATCATGCTTTGGATATAATCAGAGACAGATGATTGAGGACAACTTTACCTTTCTGTCTTAAGCCCAGAACTTATTTATACAGAACTCAAACTGTGTGGGCAGTGGTGGCTCAGTGATAAAGTTGTAAATATAGTTGACAAGGTTGAGGGTTCAGCAGTATCAAGCAGTCAAGCCTAATTTTTAATATTAAATCTTTAATATTAATGATCTGGGGACTTTGTAGTTACCACCATGTGGGGCATAGTCCCAGATATTGTACTTTTTAATATTAGATCTTTAATATTAATGATCTGATTAGATTAGAAGTTCATCACTGTTTAACAAAGGAACTTTGTAGTTACCACCAAGTGGGGAGTAGTCCCAGATATAATCACATGTACATGTACTAAGGTCTTCTAAACCAATGCAATAAAAAATATTCTCACTGGAATACACACCACATTAATAGAAAGGGCTTCATGTCACTCATAGGTGCATGGGAAAGTAATTCACGTACAAATACTCATAATGTGTTCCATAAGATTGTCTTGTTTTTATTTAGAAAATTGTATTTACTAAGACTGTATTTAAATCGGGGGACACGTCTGTACCACTCCCTTCTGTCGACTTTTATTTCTCAACTGGATTTCTTAACTGGAATTCAAAGTCTTATGTTGAAGTATTTGATGTTCGATTAAATAGCAAAACGTCGAAACAAGGAGCAATATTAGTATATTAAGATATTAATATGGGAAAAGTTATCAAATACTCACGTTCATGATGACTTCTCTGCTTGGTCTCAGAGGGAAACGAGAGTGAATAAGCTGTACAGAAAAGCCGCATTGCGCTCGAGGTTTTTATACCCAGTCTCTTTAAGGCGGAACAGAATGTAGATTGATAGGTCCAGCATCCAATCAGATTTCTTCTTGGCTGGTTTCTTAGTTCGGAGTTTTTAAATAAGTAGTGAGGATAACGGGTGTGTTGGTGAGTGGGACATTTTAAATTGCTGTGTGAAGTTTGAATGGTGGTGCTTTAACCCGTGATTATTTTTGATGATCTTTGAACAATGACCCGCAATAAACATAACTAGTAGATTAAAATAAATGTGTATGCTTTTGCAGACGTGGTATTAAATAAACAGGAGTATTCACACACTGTAAAAAATCTTTGTTTACCTATGTTCTGTGAATATAAAAATACATGTTGGCCAAACATATAATTTAAAAATAGTTACTCCAAAAAAGAAAAATAGGTTGGGGCTTCAGCTACAGCATTTTTACCATT
>JAVSBV010172817.1:0-13725 GCA_033117975.1 Parotocinclus spilosoma | reverse complement strand
CCGCTAGGCTACAACAGTCCCACAGTTCTGACTCTGTTGATGTGGCTAGAGACCTCTTTTTTTTGTACCATTTGCTAATGTTTGTGTAAGGCTTCAACTACTTATTTGTTACAAGCTGTAAATGCCAGTCATAAGTTTGTGCACGTCCTATTGTAAGTATTGGAAATACTATATAATAATTTTAGTTCTCCTACTACATGTATATTTTCTCTAACCTATATATAAATTGATTCATATTGACTTGAGTTTCTGTTTCATCTGGCTGAACTTCTGTGTTGTTCATATTTCTGTTCAAGTGTCAGGGCCATTATACAGCCCTCTTACATGTTATGGTGGTACATTATTGTGTTTTCTATAATTATTATGAATTTTACATTAATTAAAAAAGGCTTAGCATGTGTCTTACAGTTTAGGCTTTGTGACATTAGTGGTGCTGGACAGATGGAGCATTCCACTTGTGTTTTCAGCAGTATAAATTACATACTACCTATCACTTTCATGCCTTTTTCTTGTGAAAAGACTTTTTTATATTTACATTATAGAGGCATAAATGAACTTATCTTACTATGGTAATGCCTGGCATTAGCCAGTTTTACAAAGCGTAATGTGAGTTCCCTTTTTTCTAAATTACTCCTATTTGAAGACTTTAAGTATTCTTTAGCCTATACTTTAAGGTAATTATTCAGTCCCCAAAGGGGTTGCCTCTTCTTTAGTGTTATCTGTTTATAAGATCCTAGTTTTTAGGTAATTGTACTAGGACTAATACTTTACTAGGTGAATACATTTATAACTAGAGAGCACACTTATCTTTGATAAATGAGAAATATATGAATTAGGAGTAAATTCCCAGGTAACATGTAAAATGAGATTTAATGTCTGACAACATTTTCTGTAGTCAGTGTGGAATAATCTGTTTCAGCAAATAATGAAGGACAGATGGATCAACAGTGGGTCAGAAGAGGAGGAGCTGAAACCATACACTGAACCAGAGATTGACATCACTGATCAGAAGAGAATAAGTACGTTACAAAGTTGGCTACTTTCTATGGCTGCAATAATGTGTCATTGTACAATAGTTGTGTGTGGTTGTATGTGAAGGATAATGTGCTCTACAGATGCAGAACATGATAATATTTCGGGTTGACGAGCCTCATCTCTATGCTGTTGTTAAAATTGCATATGAAGAAGTTGGACTTAACGCAACTGTGCACAACTGCCCAATTCACATTATTTTTCCAATCATAGCATTGATGTTGGTCATGGACATGATGGGAGTGTAGTTTCTGCTGTGTTTGCAAAGAGAAACACCCATTAAAGCCACAGTAAATTATGCAAAAATGGTGTAGCACAATTTACTCTGCGCTTTCAGGAATGTGAAACTGTGATGGGTGGAGGTAATCTTAACACATCTGAATGATTCTGATCAGTTCACCCGCCTTTTTAGGAAACCAGTCTGCATAACCACATGTACACCCACTCTCTTTTTTCAAGCTAAGGCTTCTCTATTGGTTTTACCAGCCTCATTTGCAACTCTGAAGATACTAATATTTAAGAAAATGGTAAACACAGGTAGTTTTATCACGAAATGCATACCCAAATTAGGCTACATGTGTATACCTCTCATCTCTGCAGGGATGCTGCTTTGTTGCCATCATAAAGAATTTTCCTGTCTTCTTTTGAAGTCGAAATGTTTGTTATATTTTACTGACATAAAGGGGAACAGGGTGAACAGGACAAGATATACTAAAGCGTACCAAGATTGCAAAGAATGGGGTGATGAATTTTCATTATACCACTGCAACACTACAACAAATTTAATGGTGGCCTAAAGTTTTTGCACAGTATTGTTTGGATGTGTATGTTTTTTTTGGTTTGTTATTGTTGTTTTTTGGGGGTGCTCTATTAAAAGTATTTACGTTTTATTTTGAAGGAATGTTTTGTTTTGTTTGTGACAATTGTGTGATTATGCAGATGTGATGGTCGGTATGGGCTACTCCAGGGAGGAAATTCAGGAGTCCTTATCCAAAATGAAATATGATGAGATCACAGCTACCTACCTTCTGCTGGGCAGGAAGGCAACTGAAGTAAGTATTGCTCCACTATTGTCAAGTATTCAGCGTTAAACTCCCATACAAGATATTATCAAAGATCTATGCAGGTAAAAAGGAAACTGTTGACTGTTGAGAATAACTGTTGACCATGTGGGTAATCTTTCTATTTTGTATGTATAGGAGGGGAATGATTCCAGCACTAGTAATCCTTCTGTGGTAAAACCCAAGCCTGGTAATGAGGTAAATGGTCAATCCCCAGCTCACCAGAAAGTCCAGAGAAGTGTCTCATCCAGTCACAAACCTAGACGCTACAGTGAACAAGGTGACTGCCAGCAAATTAAATTAATATTAAATTCATCTAACGCAAGTGTTTTGGCGAGCATGGTAGTGGGAAGGTACTAAACAGCAGACAGAGGGTAAATGTATACATTTTGTTGTGCATTTAATGACATGAATTCTGTGTAAGATGGCGTTGTTCCATCTCTGCAATGTGAGCAGAACATTTTACAAAAGGGAGGGGAATGAAGTTGATATATAAAATTCCTAAACAATTTCTTGATAAATCTTGTGTAGAACCTGATAAAACAGTAACATTGGCCAGAAAAAGATAACTTGATGGCTTTAGTATATGTAAGAATCATGGAAGTTAAACTGTTTTGTATGGACGGCTTGGACGGTTGCTGCTATGCAGGGAAGCGCTGGCAACATTCACAGTGCTAAGCTTCATTTTGAATTGGTCTTAATTTTTCATCTACATTTTGAATTTTTGTCAAGTGTTATGACATGTAGGATGGGCTCTCAAGTCTTGGTCCTCTCAAGATTATTTATTATAATGTTTAGGGAGTTTTTCCTTTTCACTGTCACCCTAGGCTTGCTCAATTTGTAATTGGCCTTAAAGCCGTGTAAAGCTGTTTTGAGACAATGCTCCATTGAGCAAAAAAAAAAAAAAGAAAAACGGCATATTAATAAATCTAACTTGTAGTGTACATTTTCAACATCTTGAAATTTTGGTTCTCATACTGCCATAACCCAAGGTGTTAAATACATAAGTTAAGGTTTTATTTGTTCCATCGTTATGGTGTCACGATAAGCAACAGAACTATGTGGATAACCTTACAAGTGAAGCTAAAGTGGTACATTTTACAAAGCTGCAGATACAGATGGTTGCACAAGCAATGTTTACTTCGTGGCATAAAAACAGCAGGGACTAGCAGTGGCTCTGGTACCGTAGTGGGACGCAATAAACACACATAAAAAGACAAACATGCTTGGTCAGTACATACAAATCCACCTCTGTGAAGTAAATTGAGCAGTTTTCACTTTGATAGTTACTTTTCTGACCATCTGAAAGCTTTGGAACCATTGCAAGTGAGATATATGCTATGTCTGCTACTGAAAATGACTAATGGCTTTAGACTTAAGGATGTTGATTAATTACTATTTTGATTCCTAAAGACTGTTTTCACAGCATATAAATGTAATCCCTACAGGACTACAAGTATGTAAAATGCAAGAAATGATTGCTTCTTGTTTTCTTCTTTTTCCTCCTCAGTGGGTGTTGTAGCTAACTCAGGGCTGAGTAACGGAAAGAAGGTTGTTCCCAGCACAGAAGATGGTGACAGTAAGCAGGATGGAGGTGGTGTTGTCCGTAAGGCTCAGTCACCCAACCCTCCCAGTCCGCTACTAGGCAACGCTAACAATCCCAACAAAGCGGACATACCGGACCGGAAGACTGGCAGCTCTCTTGCTCCCAATGTGAGTGTGTGCTCTACAAATGTCAATGCTGAAAGAGCTGTGCAAATGATGGCCTAGTGCCTCTAGGTGGCGTTGTTATTCAATAAATAATAAAATGTTTGCAGTGAAAATGGGGCTCGAGTTTGTTGGCCATTTCTGTTTATTTGCGTACTTGTCATGTGCTTCTGTGTGAGATAAGAATTAATTCAGATTCTGTCCTAATTTTAGTGGTTTTGTAGTGTATGAATAATGATATGAATGAAGAGTAGTCAAGGTTTGTGTGTTTGTTGCTCAGAATAACTCTGGCACTGGAATGGCTCGAAGAAACACGTATGTGTGCAGTGATAGGAACAACACCGGGGGTCTCACTGTTATTCCAAATGGAAAGGAGAACAGGTACAGCTGGACTTAAATCTCTCCGTGTAGGCAAACATGAGTAGTATAGATGCTGTCTTGGCTTGTTCTGTAACCTAAAAGCTTGATGCTTTAGACAAAGGTTTTGTTTAACTCTCCACTACTTTAATTGCTCTCCTTCTTTCTGCAGTGCTTCTTTGTCTCCTGACCAGCGGAACCCAGGTTCCTCCACTCACAGCATCAGCAGCGCTGCTATGCCTGATAAACTACGCTTCCCCCGAGGCACTACAAGCCGCAGTACCTTCCACGGCCAGGTGAGGGAGAGGCGCACAGCAACATACAACGGGCCCCCGACCTCTCCGACTCAGCCCCGGAGCCGTGCCAACACCAACAACCTACTCACCAAGCTTACCTCCAAACTAACTCGCAGGTAACCCACAACCACAAAACGTTGCTGTCTACCACACTGTAACCGAAGTCTAGCAGGGAGTAAATTATGAAAGGTTCTGTGTATTGTAATTGTAATCCACTGTAGTTCATGTTGTAGGTTCAACAGCAAAGTTTCTCCATTGATTTCTTCCATTTTTGTAACGTTTCCCCCTTTTTTGTCATATTTTTGTGTTATAGAAACATGTCATTCAGGTTTTCCAAAAGGTAGGCCTTAATGTCTTTTGGGGTAATCACTGAACTAAAAAGTTGGTATACTAACATTTAATGGGTAGTGATTTCCTTTTGGTTGCTGTGATTTATCGCTTATCTATCTTGGTTTTCGATTACGCATGCGTTTAAAGCTTTATCTGCATGCTACTATGACGGCTCAAAATCTGCTGCTACTGACTTTGCAACTAATCAAGTATGTCTGCTTGAAGCAGGCTACCTGTACTCTGCTCATTTTTCAAGATTCACACAGTAGCTTACTGTGTGAATCTTGTCAGTTTTTTTTTAACAAACTCATACTCCGCTATGAGTTGTAGCATGAAATTGCACTCAATCACTTGCGTTAAATCATCTGAGCTGTTTTCATTTGTTGTAAACAGTTAAAATGTTGCAGGGCTTTTTGTTTGTTTCAGTGCCATATCACACACACAGCTTTGAAATGGTTAATGAACATGAAAACATGCAGAGTGAATATGCTTTATTACTGCATTTATTTGTATATTGTGATGCTTGGAAGTTGTGAACCCTTTTAGAATTTACTATATCACAGCATATACTGTATAACGTCAAATTTTCACACAAGACTTGAACATAAACGTAAAACAAACCCAGTTTATTAAATGAGACAAAATATTATGCTTGGTCAGTTGTTTATTGAGGAAAAAGATTCAGTGGATTTTCAAGGTCACTTTTTTAAAATCAATTAACAAAGAACACTCAAAAACAAGGTTTACACTAGTCTGCAAGGTCACAAAGGAACCCAGTAAAACTTCTCTTCAATCAAAGCTTCTCTCACATTGGCTAATATCAAGAGAACACTGAACAACAATGATGTGCATGGCAAAACCCGTTGCTCTGCAAAACAGACCTTGTTGCCCAGCATTTGGTAAAAGGACAATCCCAAAGGCTATTAGGAAAAGCATCCTGTGTACATGAGACCACAAAGTGCTTTTTGGTTTAAAGGAGAAACAGCGTTACAGCACAAGAGCCTTATGTGGTGGTAGTGCCATGGTTTTGACCTGGTTTGCTGCAGTTGTGTCAGGACAGCTTGCCAACATTGATGAAACAATTAATTTTGCCAGCTAAAGGAAATTGTCAAGACATCTTTCTGTGAATCACATGTCATTCTACTAAAAATGGTTAAAGAAAGTTGTTAGTCAGTGTCCAGACATCAGTTTGAAATATGGTGAAAGCAGTTAATGGAAAGAAACTCCCCAACATCCCAGAGCTGAAGCTGTTCCCAGAGCTAAGATTGGCTAAAATGTTTCCAAGCCTGTATGTAAGATGGATCAACAGTTACCGGAACGTGTAGTGGCAGGTTAGGAGCAGTCCTGAAAGCAAAGGTTCACATACATTTGTCACTCAAAGATATGTAATATTGCATTCTTTTCCTCAATAAATAAATTACCAAGTATAATATTTTTGCTTTATTTGTTTAGCCCATTTAGTCCTGAATTTACTTTACTGAAGCAATCATTTTGTTTGGAGGATAAACATTTCAGTACTTTAATTTAAGCAGTTTTCAAGTGCAAACCTTAATATTTTAATCATGATCTACAATTTTACAATTGTAATTGATCTACGCATGAGCCGTAATGCAATTTTTAGGTGATTAGATGATTTTGTGTCCTATATGTTGCAACAACCTTTATTTAAAAGGCAAATCTGCAAATAGATGATTTTATTCTTTACTTATTTAAAAGATAAAATACTATGTTAGTCACACAGTTTATTTTGGGGTCTATTTTGTTTGTTTTGTTTTTGGGGTGGGGGAGGTTGTCCTATTTCTATACATGCCAGCCCTTATTTAATTTGGACATTATTACTACTGCTAAAAGTGCAGCAGATGCAACCTTGGAAGATGTTTTGGCATCATATGTTCAGTTTTCTGTTGTTTTCCCCCCAAAAACTCCTTTTACATCGCATTTGTTATTTTTATAGGTCATGAGTGTGATTAGTGCTTGGTATGTTGCCTGATAATTTGTTTTTCTGTATTCCACTTATCTTTATGGGGTTTCCCTTAAATATTTGGTATTCAGACGTTTATATACTTGGTTCATATGTACAGACGCTCATCGATCTACAATGGTGATTAAATTGCAGTGCGCTATATATATATATATATATATAATAACTGTAGGTTAATGTAAGCATTATATATATATAATATATATAATGCTTACATTAACCTACAGTTGGGCAATATCATTAACACACAGCCTATTTTATAATGAAACCTTGAATATCGTATGCAATTTATTGATCACACTGGATAAGTTCTTCAAACGTTGACTGGAATTTAGTAAGAACTTGTTTTTTACAGTATTATGCTTCGCATGCTGAGTACCTATACATTGTGTTGTAGTTCGTTTCGAAAAACTTGTTTACAAATTTATTTTTTAATGAATAAAGTTCGTGAGCAACAGTAGTTCTTGTTTGTACGTTCGCTATATGTGTATATCGCACAATAAAGGTCATGTCTCTCGGCATGTTCGTTTAATCGGACCAGCCGGTTATTAGGGCAAAAATGATCGCATCCCGATGTGGTCCCATTAACCGGAATCGACTGTATATTGAAAGTGAAAGATGGTTGTACTGTAGATATGAGGAGACACATATGGGTGTTTTATAGACGAGATGATTAAGGCAGTAGATACAAGCAGGTATACAAAAATATCACACAATATAGAACATTACAGTATGGCATATTGTATGTATATAATTGGGACTGCATGTAGGCTGAGGTTGCTGCCAAATCAGCTGCCTGCTGCCCGGATGCCCAGCATTTGTGGTAGATTATAAAACTATGTATTTCTTGCCCAGGTAAAAAAAAAACGGTGTATTTGTGTATTGTCAGATATTCGTTGTACAATCAAAATATTGTAAATCAACCCGTTGTAATCTGAGGAGCGTCTGTAGTCTGAGAAATGTTCCTATTTACTGTTTCTGCTGTCTTTCAATCTGCCCTTCTTTTTTCCTCCTTTTTCCTTTCCTCCCCCCCTGTTTGTTTTTTTTTTTTTTTTTTACTTTTTCTCTGTTCTTTATTCTGTTATCTTCCCATCAGGGTCACTTTTGACCCGAACAAGCGGCAATGTGCCGTTAAATCAGGGCCAGGGGCTCCCTCTGTGCCCCCCACTTTGTCTGCCCCCTCCAACTCTGCGCCAAAGACCCTTAGTAAGTCTGTGCTCTTCTCCTCTACTCTGTCCTTCATCTTGACCCATCTCCTCCCATTTCTCGTTCTTCACCTTCAGGAAATATGTTTCTGTGTTTGCTGATGTGGTCTTCTGCCTCCTGCATTCCATTTATCTAGATTTGCTTTCAAGTTATTCAACTCCATCTTTTGTTGCAGATTCAAGAACAGTGGCTATAGGGAGTTGTAGGAATGCACAGATGGAGAGTGTCTAGAGTAAGGGCTCATTAAAATGTTTAACAGTATGTATATGGAGTTCATCTGTGGTCTACAGACTTTGAATGAGTGTGTGGAAAAAGGAAGGATTACTTGTGAAATTTATTTTATTTATTTAGGGCTGTTATAAGGTTTTGTGCCTTAGCTGTTTTTGTTTTTTAAACAGAAACAGTATATGCAGTTTGACATGTTCTGCATGTGTTAAGCACAGTAAGGTACAGCAAGATGCACGCACTAATAATTGTTCCCATGTCTCCCCAGAATCCTGGGAACCTATTTTTGATGTATGTCACAGTAGTAACTTAGCACAATAATTGGCATTATTAAGTTTACTGGCTTTAACATGGACATTTCAGCAACTGGGCAGTGCAAGGGTGCCACTCACAGCTCCAGAGACCCAGGTTTGATTCCTGACCTCACCACTGCCTTTGTGGAGTCTGCATGTTTACCCCATGTCCCCATATCCTTCCATAGTCCAGAGACTCGTTAGATTAATAACTCTCCAAAGTGTCCCTGTGTGTGACAGCGTGTGTCCTGTGCCCTGCTATGGACTGGCACCCTGTCTAGGGTTGTTCCAGGTTACGGCCTGCAATATTGAATTCAACTAATGTTTCGATAGTGAGTGAGTGAAATGGTGAGGGATTTCAGGAGCTAGAATCATTGTAAGGTTAACATTTTTATTGGTGATGCATTGTATGTTTTGGAAGGAAAACTAAGGCTGTGTCCCAAACTGCATACTGCTGCACTTTTTAGTGAGTGAGTGTCTTCTTTAGTGTAGCATGTGTTATTGCTCTATTCAGTACATTTTCATAAAGGATTGGTTTAGATTTATTCTTGATTACATTTATTCAAGCTTAATTTTAGTTCTATGTTTAGCACAGGCATCTTCATTGTGTAAAAAAGCAGCTTTTGGGTCATGACCACCATTAAATCACTGGTTTATGTTGTTGCCATTTCTTATTAATTTTTCTTCCTCTTACTTACATTTGATTGGACTCTCTCTTTCTTCTATTTTCATTTTGTTTCGGCTCTAACCACTGCTGACTGACTGGCTAAATGTTGTCTTCCCTTTTTCTGCCTTCTTTATCCTAACCAAATAAGAGTCTCAACCGAGCTTGAGAGAAGCGGGAGATTTGAGGGCTCAAGGTGAGGTGTCTGAATTTGTAGCCCCATCTTCTCCCTTAATCAGTTCATGTCATCTCTGATACCCTGATTTTGATGAATGTTGCGGAAAAGCCTCATAAGTACACCCTGTGAAAGCCATAGCCTTCCATTAAAGGAACTAGGATGTTATGGTCTTCTCTATTGCATGTGATGTTGAATGCAGCATATTTTACTATACTGCTCGCAAAAATCAGGCCTAATTAAATATCCCCTCATTTTTGTAAGCAGTGTATTTTTAGATGCAAAGCACCTCATAAATTTGGCTTGTAGCTCTTACATGCCTGCTGTCAGCTGATTATAATCTATAAGTTATATGTGCATCGTTGTTCTAAGAGGAAAAAAGGGGCACAAATGTTTCCATTCCCAAATTGTGTATTTCTATTAAGAAAAATAATCTACTGTTATTTTGTTCAGCTTCTGTTACAGCAGGCTGGCCATTTGTTGAATTTTTTTTGCATGAATTTGAATAGGTACAAACTTGTCATCTTTACATGACCACTCAGATATTCAGCCCACACCTACCTTATTCATACAGTTTGTGCGGTAAAAAAGCGGTGCTTTGTATCAATGACCTTGCATGTCTGCTATCATGAGCTATGAATAAGTGATGTGGTAAACCCTTTGTGGTTTTTGTGTGCGTGTGTCAAATGAAACGAATGAGATAAACAAAATTATTATGTGAATTTTAGCTCATACCTGTTACATGAACTGCTCGCTTCAGGTCCTTCTATGGGATTTCTTTTGTTTTAAGGTCAAGGCAAGGTAAAGTCAAACTTGGCTATTCCAAATTGTTAACTTTATGTTTTAAATCATTATTTTCTAGAAGGACTGGTACACTAAGGGATGTTGTATTTCTGCATGACTCGCAGTCTCTTGAGATTTAGTGGCATGGTCTGATTTAAACCATGCAGGTCTTTTTCAGACTCATTTGGCCTCAAAGGTCATTTGGCCCACTGTCTTTATGGGATGTGCCACGTGATGGCCAGCAGTGGCTTATTCCTTGCAGCTCTCCATGTGTACCATTTTGTTGTTCTGCATTCTCATGTTGGTGGGCTCATGAATCAGCTTTGGATGAACATTTCATGTAACAATGCACTCTTCAGTTTTTAGATTCAATTAACCATATTCTGTTTACAAGTCAATTTTCTCACAATTACAGATTTATGATTTAATAGAAGACATTAGCTTTTAATTCTGAAGTGTAAACCAAGTATTTATTGTAGTAGATTTCTTTCAACAGAAATAGTTTATTCCCCTGCAATTAAAATAATTGCAAAACTAGACATTTAAATGCGTTTGCTTGCATTTAGTTTTTAAAATGAAACTCACTGTTGTAAGCCCAGCCATTACACATTGTCAGTCTCAAATATTTAGAAGTTCCATTGAACAATGGAAGATGTAAAGCATTATTGTGCCCTCTGGTATAAAATTCCATTAGATGTGATTTTAAAAAACAAAGCCCAATATGTCCACGATTTACTTTTTTTTTTTGCATCGCGATACACCGTGCCACTATATCATTAAAACCCTTGTAACTTGCATGCCTAGTTAAAAAGGGCTGTAGATTTTGTGTACAAGGTGACAAAAACAAAAAATGTAACATGAAGGAATCATTATGATAGCATTAAAAACATATTGAGGTGGCAATGTCACAGGTTCCTGTTAGAACAAAAAATTACCTTGTCAAAGAGCTTCCACTTTTTATTGTACAACTGCTCACAAAAATTAGGGCATATTTCATAATGAATATGAAGCGATTTGAAAAAAGAAGCATTTGATTTTATTTCATTAAACAAGGTCATCAAAAAATCTAATCAAAAGTCCAAGTCTAATGTATTTATATAGCGCTTTTTACAACAGAGCATTGTCTCAAAGCAGCTTTACATATATATTATCTTATCTTATTTTTTTATATATATTTATCTTATTTTATCTTAAAAAGCCAATCCCAAATGGAGCAAGTCTAGGGCGACAGTGGAAAGGAAAAACTCCCTGAATGTAGAAGGAAGAAACCTTGGTAGGACCAAGGCTCAAAGAGAGACCCATCCTCCTTGGGTGGCCTAGATGTTAATTGAAATAAGTTGTAGTAATAGTAAAATTAAGTAAATAATACAATTGAAATGAATAATACAATTTTAATTAAATCACGAAAGAGATTTAAGATCGAATGAGAATGAGAGCTCAGCAGTACGTTTTTGGAGGCGCATTGTCTTCTAATAACTAAATAATGGCGGGAGTTACTGCACTCTGGCTTATTTTGATAAAGACCAGTAGAGTGATGCTAAGGTGGAGGAGCATCTAAGTGTGTGGTGCTGGAACTGGTCCCAGAATATCAGCTCGGAGAGAAAAGAGAAAATGTAGTTACTTATTGGTTAGGTTCACAGTCTCGAAAAATTTAAAAGTCAAAAAGTTGTTAGATTATGCAAATTAGATGCAAACTAAAAATATTCATGGGGTGAACCGATGCATATTAAACTGGATGAGGGTGACTGTTCAGTAGGGTGTATGGTCACCCAGGACTCCCAGAACACACTGCCAGTGATGGACAAGATCAGATTATCCAGCAGTTCCTGTGGAATCCTCTGCATCTTCAATTTGAAATAATCCCTAATTTTTGTGAGAAGTGTATATTTTGTCTTCTAACTTGACAGTAAATGATTGTAATCCACTTATAATATCTCCTGTTAATAATGCCATTATTTATTACAAAATAAGTTAATTCCTCTTTCCATATACCATTCTTACTGTGCTCTCCGCTTCTCTTAGTCGCCATGTACCTGGGGATCAGCAAAAAGATGAAGGGAAAGATGGAAAAGACGGGAAACCCCGCTCTCTCCGTTTCACCTGGAGTATGAACACCACCAGCACAATGGAGCCGACCGCCATCATGAATGAGATCCGCAAAGTTCTAGATGCCAACAACTGCGACTACGAGCAGCGTGAACACTTCCTGCTGCTCTGTGTCCATGGTGATGGGCGCGCTGACAGCCTTGTCCAGTGGGAGATGGAGGTCTGTAAACTGCCTCGCCTCTCACTCAACGGTGTACGTTTTAAGAGGATATCAGGAACATCTATCGCTTTTAAGAACATTGCTTCCAAAGTGGCCAGTGAACTCAAGCTATGAATATACAACTATAATCTCATTTACATAGAGACAAATATAAACGTGTTAAATCATATATAGAGAAATTACAATGTACAATCACAATCGTAGCAGTCCCCAGCTGTTTTCAAACTACCCCAGTATATGTATTTAAAATAATGTAGACACTTTAACATTGCTAAAAGCAATAACTTCTCATGTCAACTGTAAAGGGTGGCTAAATACTGTAACAAATAGCTGGTTTAAAACTTTTGGTTAACAATACAGTCCTTGACACATACTCTGTGCATCACCTAAGTATTAAACATTGCCAAGATGTGGCCTGAGAAGACAGCATCCAGGATCCTCTTTTCTCCCACCTGACAGTGTTCTATTGATATAGTATTAGGTGTCTTGAGCCGCCTATATGTAAAGGCTATATATTTACAAAAAAAAAATGCTTTCGGTTGCTTAAAAGTACTTTGATCTGCACTTCAGTCAGGTTTCTGTTGTCATTGGAAGTGCTCGTTCTTGAACATGTGCCAACCCTCTGATTTTAGTTCAGCTCGCTGTGTGAATGTTGCAAGACAGTGAAGTGAAACGAGTTCTTTTTATTTATTTCATTTCACACCCATTACCCAAGTGTATATAATGTACCATTGAGTCACTATTCCACATTGTCATACTCTACTTTTCAAGCACTCCAATGTTTTGAGGGCTTCTTGTAATTGGTGACTGAGATTCAACATGAATGATATTAAAACAGCTATACTTCTCTGGTTGTATTTACTTGGCTGGACTCATTATAGGTAGGCATTTAATGCCCATCCGAACAATGTCTGTTCACTTTAATATCCGAGGTCTTAGACCTTAGAAGAGGAATAAAGTATATCCTATATACTCATCAGACAAAGAATTAGGTCACACTTTGTTTATACTATGCCCTTTAGTACACCCAAATGCAATACAGAGTATTCCGGTTAATGGGACCAGCCGCTTATTCGGACCAAATCCTAACGTACCGAAACAAATCCTATATACGTGTAATGTTATTCGCTTATTTGGTCCAAAATTCCGCTTAATCGGACTAAAGAACGTGTACAGTATGTAATATCCGTGAAGAAACACTGTCTCTGGCATCACTACCCGAAAACTACTGAGTTTCTCCCCAGGCCTCTACTGCCACTTACAGGTCTTTGGCTAACATTTCCATTTACTACAAAAAAAGAAGCCACAAGTCGCCACTTAGCCACTGCAAAAGCAGATCAGCGATTTAT